>JASANB010004248.1:0-28283 GCA_030248155.1 Sabatieria punctata
CTTGGGAAGCGAAAGCTGCTTTTTGAAAGATTTGCCTAAAGAGTGCCAAAATTCTTTGGAAGGAAAGCTCCTTTTTGAAAGATTTGCCTAAAGAGTGCCAGAATTCTTTGGAAGCGAAAGCTGCTTTTTGAAAGATTTGCCTAAAGAGTGCCAGAATTCTAAGTATTGGAAGGGAAAATTTCTGTTTTTGAAAGATTTGCCTAAAAAGTGCCAGAATTCTTTGGAAGCGAAAGCTGCTTTTTGAAAGATTTGCCTAAAGAGTGCCAGTATTCTTTGGAAGCGAAAGCTGGTTTTTGAAAGATTTGCCTAAAGAGTGCCAGAATTCTTTGGAAGCGACAGCTGCTTTTTGAAAGATTTGCCTAAAGAGTGCCAGAATTCTTTGGAAGGAAAGCAGCTAAGTGTCGTAGAATTCTTTGGACGAAGGGAGACCTGATTTTGGACAGATTTGCCTAAAGAAAGAGTGGCAGAATTGTTCAGATTGGAAGGGAAAGCTGCTTTTTTATGGATTTGCCTAAAGCGTGCCAGAATTCTTTGGAATGGAAGGGGAAATTACTGTTTTTGAAAGAATTGCCTAAAGAGTATCAGTAATTTAAAAAAAAACTGCTTTTTTGAAGGATTTGTCTACATTGTCAGAAGGGACTGTTTTAAAAGATTTTGCTAAAGAGTGTCAGCATTTCTTGAAAAAGAAAACTGCTTGTTATTTGAATGATATGCCTAAGAGTGTCAGGAGGATTTCTTAAAAGTAAAACTGCTTTTTTGACAGATTTGCGTTAGAGTGCCATAATTGCTTGATAGAGAGAACTGCTTTAAACAAGATACACAAAGCGTTTTCTATCACAACGAATTTGTACAGTACAGTGCAGTTAATTCTACTGGAAAACCTACACCATGCAACGCACAAACACAGAAGCAAGAGAGTCCTCTGAGAGAATTATCTGAAGAGCTTACTATCAGCAAGACTTGTTTGAAAGAGAAAACTTCATCTGAAAGAATTACACAACCAGTTTCTTCAAATAAAAGTTTACTGACGTTTTCCTCTGCTGCCGGTCTAATTTTGTAAAAAATTTCCAAAAAAATCTGTCCCTGCCTCTAAAACTGAGAGGATCTTAAAAATGTACAAACTATGTAGCTAAAGTTTTACACACTCATTTTGAAGAACCGTCTTGTTAGTACCCAACTCCTCTCTCCCAGAATTTGGGCTCAGACCTTCCAAGCCCCCTCCTCATCGGCGGTTGACCAGTTACTTGTATGGGTTACCGACAGACAAGATTCTTTCGCTATAAGTCTTTTCTTTCAGGGAATAGCAGCTTACGGCGTCACCAAGACAGCGTTACTCGGTCTTACCAAAGCTCTCTCCGCTGCGTGTGCGGCGAAGAAAATCAGAGTCAACTGCATAGCTCCCGGTCTGATTAAAACTCGGATGAGTCAAGCTGTAAGTACTGTGCTGTATGGTTTTTGTCTCAAGTAAACAGAAATACTAAAAAATCGCTTTGTAGTTGGTGGGCGAAAGCAACGCCGAATCGGCTCCTGAACACATACCCGTGCCGATTCCTCTGGGACGCGTCGGCACTCCGGAAGATTGTGCCGATATCGCAGTTTTTCTGTGTTCAGATCAAGCCGCTTACATCACGGGAGAGACTGTCTGTGTCAACGGGGGCCTGCCCTCCAGATTGTGATTAACAATTAGAGTGCGAACTGGTATTGATTGATGGCACCTTCAAACTTCCATGCATGATTAGGTTTAAGAAGTCGTTTTTTGCGTCAGTCAACTAACTAAAACTTGTCAGAATTCTGCTATTTAGTTTGATTAACTGGCCGGCTTCCTAGCCACACCAGTGCTTAGCTTTCTTTCTCCTTATCTAAACTAGAAAGATCTATTTTTTTACCAGTTCTAATGATACAGAATCTATCGGTTTACTGAAATACTATTTTGACCCAGCTGAACAAGTATTTAGTATTGGGCTTTTCAGGTATCGTTCGCACTCTGCTTAGTATTGCTAGCCTTTTGCCACTCTGTCTCAGGATCATTCTGATGGTTTAAAGAAAGTAAATCTACGATGATCAATCGGTTTTAGTCTTTAGAGAGTCAATTTGTCCGGAGCCCTAAAATAGATCTAACGAACTGCACGTACTAGTCGTGGCTACTAGATTAGCGTGTAGTTACCGTTGTCATAGGCTTATGGTTGTCAGCGACGGCTTTCTCTAATTTGATAATTAGTAGCTGCGGCTCAGGCCGACTGTCGGTGATGGCGATTTGTTCTTTTGTGTCTCGTGCCTGCCTTTCCTTGTGCATTGCTGCTCTGTTCGTAGCAGGTAAGAAGAATTGCTAAGCGATTAAAAAGCAGGCACTATATACTGAAATCATTCGGACAACATACTGTATATGTTTTTTGCACGTTGAGAACCAGAAACCGCAGTATCTATAACAAAGTAATAAATAATCTGGCAAGAGTTGGTCAAAACTTCTTTTTAGCTGGTCCAGCAGAAGCAACGTATGCACCATCGGCCTCTAACTATCAGCCAGGTAACACAACAAACCTACGTATCAATTATTATCATACATGTAACCGGTCATCCGCCGAAGGGGGAGGGGGGTCTGGCGCCGGCCGCGTGGTCTGAGCTCAAATTTTGGGCACTAAAAACGCTCAAAAATCGCAATCTTTCGCTAAAAATCGTCAAAAATCGCTAATTTGGGCTGAAAGTTCAGGTAAAAGGTGCTGTTTTACAGGCGATTTTGGCAATTTTTGTGTCTGAAATTGCAAAAAATCGCAAAAATTTGCTTAAAAAATTACTTGCCAGAAAATCGGAGGGGGTTGGAAAAATCGTCTCGGGGGTCTGGCCTAAGGCGGGTGGGGGCAGACCCTCAGAATCCCCTTTTTGCATGTATGTATGATTATTATGCTCAGACCAATGGGTCCATCGGAAATATCGTTTGAATTATTACTGAAATTCAGTCTTTGTTCGCAGCTTGTACTGTATACAATGTACTTATACCCAACCAGAGCAAAAAATAGCCAATACGCATTTAGCCAATTTCCCATAATTTCAGTGTGCGCGCCGCGAGGCGAAATAAAGCACAAAGCACACGCAGGTCAACGCATACTGAACGACATCCTACTGACAGAGACGACAGAAGATTCAAGCACTTGTCTCTTGCGTTGCTACTGTCGTTACGGCTGCGAAGCGGTCAACTTCAACTCGGAAACGCTGACGTGCGAGATGTCGGATGTGGGCAAGAGCCAGGCACCGGGCGACATGACGTCATCCGAGAGCTGGGTTCACTTCGACCAAGTGCATTGAAACTTTTAGTCTAATTGTTTGCAAATTCAGTTAGTGCGCTTCTGCGATTTTGCTCGCTCAATTATGCAAATTTCAATTGTGCTAAACGATGTTTCTGGGTAAACATTCATTCATTCTCGCTAACAAACAGTCGCCGCGTGGCGGTGCGAACAAGTTTCAAAATGACCGTAGTCACTCAAGCTGTGGTCGATCCAAAAAGTGGAGATAAAACGATGCTGGCGACGTTTAGCACCGAAACAACTATGCATGGCTTTAGACACGTCAATGAAGCGACCAGTGTGCGCAAGTGAGCCCTTTACTAATTAATTACTCTAAATACGTATCTATACTTTCCGCCTGACTTTTTGCAGATTTATCTGGCTGCTTTTGATCATTATTTGCGCAGTTTACATGGCGATTCAGATCAAAGTGAAGCTGGATGACTTCTACAACAATCCGATCAATACCAATATCGATATCGAATATCCAGTTCAAATGAGTTTTCCAGCCGTAGCCATCTGCAATTCGAACCAATTTCGGTAGAGCTTATTTGCGGCGGCAATTATGTTTCGGCACTCCTCTCGCAAAAACCGACCCAGGTGGTGTCAGGGCCACCCGCAACGCATTAACGCACGCCTAAGTGCAACTAAGCATGCGAGCACTTTAGCTTTTATTACGGCCATATATTTTGTGACATACCATCCTAAATTCTACTTCAAGTTTAGGATGGGCTTCTCTGAGTTATCGAGTCATTCCCTACACAGCTAACTGTTTTGAAACCTTGTTTTAATAAAGTCTAAGCCTAAGCATGACTCTAGTCCTAAGCGTAAGCCTAGCATAAGCGTATAAGCCTGAGCCCGAAACCTTTACACATAAAATTGTCATAGTCGGCGGGTGGAGGAGAAATGGGCCTTTTCCCACTTCTCTGAAGGTGTTTTCTCGTTTCATTGATGGGTCGAACTGTACTCGGTAGTCGTTTTACAAAAATATGTGCAGTTTAGAAGTGATGATTTTAGGATTTCATACCTACGGAATAACCTATACCACATGATAGTGGAATTGACTTCAATGAACGCTGGAAAACACGACGGAAACCTGTCACAGTATCACAAAGACATGGAGGATATGGAACATAGCAGTTCGCTAGAGTTTCTCAAATCTGCCAGTCCTAAAATCGAAGACATGCTGCTAATGTATGTTTCGTGGAGTTTTCATTTGAAAAAAGGTGTCCTCTTTAGCTGTCGCTGGCCCGACGGTTCCACCTGCACTGCAGACGATTTTCAAGTGTTCACTACAGACTTTGGCGTTTGCTTTTCGATCAATGGTGATGTAAAACGACCGAAAAAAGTGAAGAATGCTGGTAAGTGGTCTCAGAAATTCTTAAACAAACTGAACTCTACTGTTTTATGAGTCAACGCCGGCCTGTTTCTCTTACTGAACATTGAATCGTACGAAAGAATGGGTTCGCCTACCACAACGCAGGGGCTGAAGGTTAGTGCTAATCTAAATCTAGCTGCTCTCAGAGTATAGTTAGTATAGTTTTAGATTCTGATTTACAATCAGACAAGCTTGCCAA
This sequence comes from Sabatieria punctata, assembly GCA_030248155.1. Lineage (NCBI taxonomy): Eukaryota > Metazoa > Nematoda > Chromadorea > Araeolaimida > Comesomatidae > Sabatieria > Sabatieria punctata. The sequence goes on from JASANB010004248.1 coordinate 4,856, forward strand.
TGATCAGCTTGCATGGCATCGACTTGCCTCCTGGGTATCTGAATCAACTTGGAGTCACTTTGGTCGAGGTACTGTATCTTCCCTCAACCCCCAGTTATTCGAAATTCTGTTCCTAATATTTTCATGCTCGTGTGCTGGTATTTGCTGGTGTAGAGCTAAGTAAAGTCAGTTCCCCTCAGCCGAAATGCTAGCTCATGGCTGAGTACAACACAACCTTACATACAAGAGGGGGATCTGGGGTCTGCCCCCATACGAAATAGGCCAGACTCTCCAAAACGATTTTCCGACCCCTCCGGTTTTTCTGCCAAGTAAATTTTCCAGCAATTACAATTTTTTAGAATTTCAGACACTGAAATTGCCAAAACTGCCTCTAAAACAGCACTTTACAGCTGTATTAGAGTCCACCTTATCGAATTTTGAAGATTTTAGCACAAAATCGCAATTTTTTTAATCTTGGACGTTTCTACCCCTATCCCAGAATTTGGGCTACAGTCAGACCCCCCGGCCGCCTGCCCCATCGGCGGATGACTTGTTCAATGACTGCGTACGGCTACAACAGATCCATTTCTAGCGCAAGAAATTGGACGTGAAGAGTGGCGGTACCTGCGTTCACGGTGCCAAGTTAGATCACTTCCAAACATCTGGTTGCGATTACTCAGTAGAGAAGTGCAAACTGGACAAAACGATCGAAATGATAAAAAAGAACTGCGGTTGTCTACCTTTCTACTCTCCTGAATATGGGTCAGAAAGCAAAAAACGAGGTTAGATTGTGATTCAGTTTCAATCCGCTTTACGAAAACCTGTCCGAACTAGGCAACAATGTGACGGCACTGTGCAACGTGGAGCAACACTTTGCTTGCGTGATCAATCAAAAAGAAATTCCTGAAGAAGCAGGAAAGTGTCGCGAGAACTGCACGTCGGTGGCCTTCAAGCCGTTTCTGAGCATGTCAAAGCTGCCCACCGAATCGCTTGAATCGGTGATTGGCACTGAACGCAACGATCGAATGTTCAACCACTTCAAACATGCAATGGAGGCACGCAGTAGAGTGCAGTCAGACTTGGTTCACCAGACAAAATCTGTCATTGCTGCAATGCGCAAGTTTGATAAGGACTTGAAGCGCCTCAGATACAGACCGTTTCGTGACGAATTTGTGGGAATCTATGACAAATTCTTTGAATCGGTACTGCTGAAAGCTCATTTTGATTCATTAACAGTGGCATTTTCTAGGTTCCTTGTTACCAAAAATTCCATCAAGCCTATGGGATGGTACTGGGATCAGAGCAAGCAATTGAACAGGAAATGAAAGAATTTGGTGTTGATATCCCAACAGGCACTGTGGTGAGGCTGCTCAATCCTGATACGCCAGTACAAGAACTGGCTGCAAGTTAGTGAAGTTTCTTCAAAGTTTTTTTGCAGACAAAAATTTGTCTCAGATTATGAGCAACTATCAGCTCAAGTTGAGAACATCACTGAAGAGTTTGGGGAGCAGGTGCAAGAGGCTATCAAGAGTTTGATGCACATTTCTAAGCTCTTCGACCGCAAGCACTACACCAAAGAATTAGAAGCGAACGTGAAGGACTACAGTAAAATCTTTAAAGCAATTGACGAGTTCGAAGCAGAAGAAATAACAAAGTTGGAGCTTGCGGAACGCGTGAACCAGCACAAATTCATGCAAATGGAAATGGGCAAAGTGAGCCTCTTCGTTGGCCTTCATTTGTGTTCAATCCAGTCTCTTACTTTAGGTAATGGAAAGACTGCTTTCGAATGTGCGCAAACTAGACCAAATCAACGACGAACGCCACCAAGAGATGTTTGAGCTGCTGACAAACGTCTCTCTCAACAGCACCTTCCTCACAGCCATGGAGGAGTGGATGTTTGATGAGTGGGCCGAATCTAACTATACTTGCATCAGCGAGATGTTTGGCAGTTTCGGACTTTTTGGGGGTCCTGAGTTCGGAGGAGGAGGGATGATGGGAGGAGGAGGAGGAGGTATGATGGGAGGAGGAGGAGGAGGAGGGATGATGGGAGGAGGAGGAGGAGGGATGATGGGAGGAGGAGGAGGCGATTACGATGGTGGTGGCGGCGATGTTTATGGTGGTGGTGACGGCGACTACTATGGCAATAGTGATGAGACTCAAGAGCCAACGCGGGCCACATCCATTGCTGCACCAGTAACTGGAAGTGGGGTACCAAAATCGGTGTCACCGGCTCCAGGCCTCACAGTTCCCCAATCATCGACTGAGTCACCATCTGGTCACTCCTCAGCTCGCCAACGCCAATCAACGCCGAAGTCACCAGGTACACAAGCCATGTCACAGTCATCACCACCATTAATCAACCCGACCGAGCCCCCTCAAAGGAGAGCAAAGCGATCGTTTCATGATGGTCATGGACCAGGCGGCCCTGGTGGTGGCTACAACTATCTGTGTCCGAGGATCATTCCAATCAGCTTGGAAGAAATGCTCACCATGAGCATGAGTTGCATCAAGGATTCAGTGAGAAAACGGGCAGCTGAGCTAAGCGATGAGCTGAAACATCTACGGAAAGAGATGCAAAAACCGTGGGAGGAATTCATTAACTTGTTGACGATCTACATGAACGAAGTTCAGTGGACTGACAGCTTTTATCAGTTAGCTGTTTTTTTTAAATGGATGTACTTTAAGTAATGACACGGTTTCTAGAGAAAACATCCTTGGAGTAAATGTCTACTACCGAGATTTGGTCAGAGAAAAGTTCATACAGGAGCAGGCCTACACAATTTGGAGTTTGGCTTGTAAAACAAGATCAGCGTAAACTCAGAGGTAAAGGTATCTTCAATTTCAGGTGACTTTGGAGGGACATTCGGTCTCTGTCTTGGAGCCAGTCTCATCACATTCTTCGAAGTAATCGATTTCTTCATTCTCCGTCCACTGTGTGGCAAGAAGAAGCCGAAAGAAGTGCATACAGTTCTGTTGAAATCGAATGGGGCTCAGCTACAACCGATTCCTATGAAATCCGATCAACCATATAATCCTCCAGGAACACCTGGAATGATGCCGCGAGCTCCAAGCTCACCCAACCTGACCATGCCCCCCGCGCCTATTGGAACCTACAACATGCACAACATTCTGCACTGACTGAAACGTCAGTAAGTAGGGTTTGTACTTTGGGTGATCTGTTTGTTATTTCTACTCTGATAGAAAGACCTTTACCGTACACCTCTAAATCAACTCAAACCCGTCTTGAGTATTCGTCATAAACTGTTTCAATAGAAAAAGAAAGAGATCACTAAACATTATAGTAGGCAGTGGTGGTAAGTGGCATTTCGCTTGACCATACTTCCTTCCTCTTCGGTTGGCGCCGCTTCAGACAGCAGATAGTAAGAATAAAACAACACTGAATAAGAAAAATCACAACTACTGCCAAGCATATATAGATGAGCCATTTGGCCCAAGATTCGAACTCAGTGCCCAGCAGTTGCCTAGCATTAGATCGAAACTTTTGAACACAGTTTACAGAGTCTTTGCAGCAACATACCACTGAACTGGTGCTGTTTGTGAAGCAACCGGCTTCACTGCATGCAGTTGGCTGAGCACAAGTCCAAACTTCTGACTGCTCATTCAGAATGAGCTGACACCAATTTGCTTGACACAGCCTGTGGGAAACAGAGAGTTTATCCTGCTTGAACAGTCTGCTCAGTTTTGCTGCAAGTCCTGGTTTTTCCAGCTGTTCACGTTCTTTCTGCACACATGAGATCAAATCAAGTCCAGGAGGAGGTGTTGTGAGCAATGTGGATTCTGTTGAGAATGCCTTTCCCTCTGTGTCTGTTGGTTGTGTATTTATCCCAGTTGACAGTGGTGTTGAAGGCCATTGCGCCCATATTGCAGGTGTAGTTGTTGGTTGTGGCACTCTGGAGCTTGATGCTTGTGTTGTGATCGCAACTGTTTCAGTTGGAGATGTTTCCCATGAGAATGATGTGGTTGTGAACTCTTCTGGTTGTGCAGTTTCGGTGTGAGTAGTCACAGAGTCTGTCTCCAGCGGGAATGGAGTGGTTACTTCCTCTGGCTTCACAGTTTCCGTTTCGGTCACAAACGCTGTTTGCCAAGGGTATGGGGTTGTAGTGAACTCTTCTGGCTGTACAGTTTCAGTGTGAGTAGTCACAGAGTCTGTCTCCAGTGGGAATGGAGTGGTTACTTCCTCTGGCTTCACAGTTTCCGTTTCGGTCACAAACGCTGTTTGCCAAGGGTATGGGGTTGTAGTGAACTCTTCTGGTTGTGCAGTTTCGGTGTGGGTCACAGAGTCTGTCTCCAGCGGGAATGGGGTGGTTACTTCCTCTGGCTTCACAGTTTCCGTTTCGGTCACAAACGCTGTTTGCCAAGGGTATGGGGTTGTAGTGAACTCTTCTGGTTGTGCAGTTTCGGTGTGGGTCACAGAGTCTGTCTCCAGCGGGAATGGGGTGGTTACTTCCTCTGGCTTCACAGTTTCAGTTTCGGTCACAAACGCTGTTTGCCAAGGGTATGGGGTTGTAGTGAACTCTTCTGGTTGTGCAGTTTCGGTGTGGGTCACAGAGTCTGTCTCCAGTGGGAATGGAGTGGTTACTTCCTCTGGCTTCACAGTTTCCGTTTCGGTCACAAACGCTGTTTGCCAAGGGTATGGGGTTGTAGTGAACTCTTCTGGTTGTGCAGTTTCGGTGTGGGTCACAGAGTCTGTCTCCAGTGGGAATGGGGTGGTTACTTCCTCTGGCTTCACAGTTTCCGTTTCGGTCACAAACGCTGTTTGCCAAGGGTATGGGGTTGTAGTGAACTCTTCTGGCTGTACAGTTTCAGTGTGAGTAGTCACAGAGTCTGTCTCCAGTGGGAATGGAGTGGTTACTTCCTCTGGCTTCACAGTTTCCGTTTCGGTCACAAACGCTGTTTGCCAAGGGTATGGGGTTGTAGTGAACTCTTCTGGTTGTGCAGTTTCGGTGTGGGTCACAGAGTCTGTCTCCAGCGGGAATGGGGTGGTTACTTCCTCTGGCTTCACAGTTTCAGTTTCGGTCACAAACGCTGTTTGCCAAGGGTATGGGGTTGTAGTGAACTCTTCTGGTTGTGCAGTTTCGGTGTGGGTCACAGAGTCTGTCTCCAGTGGGAATGGAGTGGTTACTTCCTCTGGCTTCACAGTTTCCGTTTCGGTCACAAACGCTGTTTGCCAAGGGTATGGGGTTGTTGTGAACTCTTCTGGTTGTGCAGTTTTGGTGTCAGTCACAGAGTCTGTCTCCAGCGGGAATGGGGTGGTTACTTCCTCTGGCTTCACAGTTTCAGTTTCGGTCACAAATGCTGTTTGCCATGGGTATGGGGTTGTAGTGAACTCTTCTGGTTGTGCAGTTTTGCTGTCAGTCACAGAGTCTGTCTCCAGCGGGAATGGGGTGGTTACTTCCTCTGGCTTCACAGTTTCAGTTTCGGTCACAAATGCTGTTTGCCATGGGTATGGGGTTGTAGTGAACTCTTCTGGTTGTGCAGTTTCGGTGTCAGTCACAGAGTCTGTCTCCAGCGGGAATGGGGTGGTTACTTCCTCTGGCTTCACAGTTTCAGTTTCGGTCACAAATGCTGTTTGCCATGGGTATGGGGTTGTAGTGAACTCTTCTGGTTGTGCAGTTTCGGTGTCAGTCACAGAGTCTGTCTCCAGCGGGAATGGGGTGGTTACTTCCTCTGGCTTCACAGTTTCAGTTTCGGTCACAAATGCTGTTTGCCATGGGTATGGGGTTGTAGTGAACTCTTCTGGTTGTGCAGTTTCGGTGTGAGTCACAGAGTCTGTCTCCAGTGGGAATGGAGTGGTTACTTCCTCTGGCTTCACAGTTTCCGTTTCGGTCACAAACGCTGTTTGCCATGGGTATGGGGTTGTAGTGAACTCTTCTGGCTGCACAGTTTCGGTGTCAGTCACAGAGTCTGTCTCCAGTGGGAATGGGAATGGGGTGGTCGTGAACTCTTCTGACTGTACAGTTTCGGTGTCTGTCACAGAGTCTGTCTCCAGTGGGAATGGAGTGGTTACTTCCTCTGGCTTTAAAGTTTCCGTTTCGGTCACAAACGCTGTTTGCCATGGGTATGGGGTTGTAGTGAACTCTTCTGGCTGTACAGTTTCGGTTTGAGTCACAGAGTCTGTCTCCAGTGGGAATGGTGTTGTTCCAAACTGAACAGACCATGAATTTCTTGACACAACCTCATCCGGTACAGGAGATGAAGGCCATGGCTTGTCAGAAGGTATTCGAGAGGACTGTGTAACTGAGTTCACTTCAGCGCTATTCAGCACAGATTGAGCCTCGCCAACGAGATCTTCTGCACAGGTTTGCGTGTCTTTGCAGCAACATTGAACAACTGCCGCTGATTTAGGTTTGCTTGACTCCACTAGGGGCTGACTGAGTGCTTTGCAGTGTCCGTCAAGTTGCTCACACTTCCAAGATGAAGTGCAACTGATTTGTGGGTTTGTTGTGTTATTTATCTCCAACAAACACCACTGTCCAACACAACTGAAGGGTCCATCCCTGCATACCACTTGATTTTCAAAGGTTTTCACTGCAATCGGTCTCACAGTGACTTGGTTATGCAGCTCCAGAGTTCCTTTAGCCAGGTGCTCATCGTTGCAATAATCAGTTTGGCACAGGCAAACAGTCTCATTGTATGCAAACAGTCCATCCATGTGAAATTTGGCAGAGAAGCAAGTGGCAGATCCGATTGTTTTCTCAGTTCCATTGATTTTCATCGACTGATAAAAGTTAAGCTCAGTCTCCGAGAAACATCTGCGATGTGCGGCCGGCCAGGCGCCCTTCTCGAAGTCTGTGAACATGTCACTGAAGAGAGCAACGCAGTGACTGCTTTGACAGGAACCGCCGGCTTTCGCTTCCCAGTTCATCACATCATATTGATCAGTTCGCTTGTGTTCATAATCGCGGGAATGGCAGAATATAGCTGCACCTCTGCTACAGAGGGTTAGCGATAGGATACAGGTAAGAAAGAGATTTGGGAGAAACATGTTGAGTAGACGATAACCGAAAGAGTCTGGTCATGAATGAAGTGAGGTGAGGGAGCTCGTTCGCGACACCCCTACGCAAAGTAAAGAAGGCACGCATTTGCGTGTTGCCTTGCGCCCGAGGCTATCTGTTCTGGTTGCTGACTAAGCGAGCTTGACTCTCCTCTGTCGTTGGCGTCAGCCAAAAAACAAGATCTGGTGCGCGCGGCCGTCCATTAAATGTGCAAATCCACTTTATTACGCATTACACCGCTCTGTGAGCGGCTAAAACTTTGATTCATTCTGCCTACAAAAAGATTAAACGACAACGTTCTGTACATCACAACTACCCTTCATCACTTTTCACCGAATTGTCAAGCGTATGACTGGAATTAAAAATCAAAGTCGCCCCCAAAATCACCGCCACCAAAATCCACGTCTCCTCCGTCAAAGTCGCCTCCAATATCGCCTTCAAGGTCCCCATCGCCGGACTCGATTTGAACGTCGTTGTTGTCTCCATAATAGTTATTAACAATAGTTGTGTCGTTATCCTGATAAAATCCTCCTCCATGGCCATGACCTCCCCAACCGCCTCCCCAGTGACAATGCGGCGCTCCCCACCCTCCCCAACCCCAACCCCATCCACCTCCCCAGCCCCCTCCAAGACCGTATCCCATCATTCCTCCGACCAACATTCCAGTAGCGAAGTCGGAACCGGAGCCGGAATCGCGTCGTTGAGGCGCTTGTTGCACAACCACCGTTGTTCCGGCAGGGTACGGCTGCTGACCGCCAGCTTGTACTGGATAAGGCTGTCTTGGATATGAGCCAGGCTGGCCTACAAAAATCAATAAGCTGATGCTACACCAAACTTTTCCGTTTTCTACCCAGATAGACGGGCGGAGCACCAGCCATTGGCTGCTGAGGTGGGTAAGAACCAGGCGCCGAAGGTACTATGTTCGGGGCTTGTGGTGGGTAGGTTGACGGCATCTGAGGTGCACTTGGCTGCTGTTGAGGGGGTGCAGGAGGGGGCGGTAAGGTCTTGACTATTTCCGTCATCCAGGCACTGAAAGGTCGGTATTATACGTTTTTGTGCTGTGCGTAGGTACTTCAAATCGTCGTCAGATTTGCAGATAAACCAGTACACTTTTTCGGCTGTAGCATCTGTTGCAATTGCAATCACATGTTGTACATTGTAGCCTTTGGGCAACTCCGGTCGTTTGGCTAGAATGTCAAGTTTAAAATAGTGACAAAACCAAGAAAATCCATCGGAAGCCCTGCTTCCGTTTAAATCAAATTTGTTTCTCGGTGCGAATTTATTGAGTAGCATGACAATTTACGGTGCCACACGACGATGATGTCGTCTCGCTGGTCTGATGAATCATACAAGAAACTTGCCCTTCTTGGTAGGCGACAAATCTGTTTAACTCAAGCCTAACCATACTGTAGGTCTAAAGCTAAGCTAGAGCATGAACTAATGCTTAAATTAAATCCTGAGCCAAAATATAATAACAAACGTAAATCTAAACCGGTAATTGCAGTCTGGGGGTGGTACCGTCCGTGTACGAAATTTCCGGCAATTTGCATGGGCCATATTTGGGAAATTGAGTGGGTCTTACGGTAGTCACTGATTTTCTTTAAAGAGTTACCGGGCTTTCGTTAGATTTCCGTGGTATAGGTTATGGCTCAATTTGAAATTTACTTGGCAATTTGTCAGTAGACTGGCCCACTGCCAAGTAGGGAGCTAACTGTTTCAGTTGCAAACAACCCAGTGCCTCTCTGTCTCTCTGTTCTTTGTACCTAAATCTGTTTTATTTGTCTACATTCTTCAAAGAGAAAGAAAAATAATCATCAACCATAGAAAAGTTGAGTCCTCAAAAAGCAACGCATAGCAGTCGACCCATTTTGAACCGAAAAAGGCATCTAGAAATCAGTTGATTAGACTACGGATCGGTCTGGCCTGTTTACCTTTGTACCGCAGCAATTTTCCTTCTTTCAGACGCCGGGAATTTGTGTCTATAGACAAAGTGTTCTAGTTTTACACAGTATCGTTTCCTGTAAAAATTAAGTCTTACGTACTTATAACGCCCACCGATCTTTCGCCAGTGCAGGACATGGCACCTGTTTCGGTTGGATTGGTCGTTTAGCAGAAGTAAACAGCCGCTTTAGGTATACTCGAAGGAAATTATTCCTGAGCCGTGTTAGATGCCATGGCAACGCTAGCCTTTGGGTCAATAACATTCTGCCCTCTCTATTCTCAAGATACAGTACGTCGCTATTTTGACGATCTTATGTCCGATCACAAAAACAAAGCGCCATAATCAAATTGTTGATTGATTATTCTAACTTAACTACGACAAGATTATACAAAGAACATTAAGCATTTCTTTCCTGTCGGCGCTTATCAACCGCACTCTTTAGGCATTGGCTCAGTTGGTTTCAGTTGGCGTTCAACTTTCGCACACAGCTCTGCATAGTAATTAGGGTCATTGCGTTTGTCACATATCGGAAACAGAAACAGCGCACAATCGCGACCTCTGCATTTGAACGCAGATCCCGTTGCCAACCGGTGGCATTTCGAGTGGAAAACCAGCTCACATCGGGCCCCAGATCTAGCACAATTGCGACGAACCAACTTTATTGATGCGTCCAATCTCCGACGCTGTGTTTCCCTGATTTCTTGCTCTTCCTTCCTCACCACCTCCTTCCACTCTCTTCTAGCTGTTCCGGTCCAAGAAGGCTCGTTTCCTTCAATCAAAACTGCACCGCAGTGGGTGCGCTGTACCACTAGCTCGCCCGGTAATTGCTGCCATTTTTGACTGCCCAAATCGGCCTGCAAAACCGTTTTCAACTGTTCGAATGGTTTGCGAGGGTTGGGGAGGGCACGACCAGCTATGACCAACAGATTTCCGTTAAAGTTCAACATTGCGTGGTCCATGCGACGCAGTTTCATGCTCTCCGGGAGGACTGTCCATCGATCGCCGACTGAATCGTACTTTAGACATTTGTGGAAACCGCAGACGAATATCGATTTATCGACTGCTACTGCTGCCAGTTGGTTGAATGCCCGCTCTGTCGGCATGTCCGCTTTGTACGTCCACATGTCGTCGTTCGGGTCGTAAGCTTCCATTGATACAAGACGCTCACGACTTTTCCCGCCGATTACGTAGAGCAGACCGTCCAAGGCAACGGCGGCAGCTCCACTTCTGGCTTCCTGCATAGGCGAAATCGGCTGCCAACCACCTCCTGACTCGCTTAGGTATTCGCATTCCTCGTGAGAATAGCCTCAAACAGCAGTACTGTAGCTTGTAGTGCTGCTTTGTTGAGTTGGAATTTGAACTATTTAGTTGCGTATTGTACAGCCAGCTATTGGATACATACATGTAATAGGGGTGTGGGCGTCTGCCCCCCCCACCTGACTTAGGCCTGACTTAGGGATGGGGACCCCCACTCCCCCCGAGACGATTTTTTGGCCCCCACCCCTCTCCGATTTTTCTGGAAGTAATTTTTTGAGCAAATTTTTCCGATTTTTTGCAATTTCAGACACAAAAATTGCCAAAACCGCCAGTAAAACAGAACTTTTAGCTGTATTTCAGCCGTCAAATTATCGATTTTGACGATTTTTAGCCGAAAAATTGCGATTTTTTCGATTTTTGAGCGTTTTTTAGTGTCCAACTCCCTCCGAAATTTTGGGCTCGGACCCCCAACCCCGCTCCCCCTTCGGCGGATGACCTATTACATGTATGATTGGGTATTAGATTTTTGTGCCCCAATACTGATTGGCATCTTCAAAGTTCGATCCATGATTAACTCTAGAATGTACTTTTAGAGCAATCAAAAGTCTGCTGAGCTTTAAAGTGATTTATTGTACTAATTTGTGATCAAATAACGATCGATCAGCCTTTTTTCTTCTAACTCACATAAAACATCCAATTTTACATTTTTTGATACCGAATGTACATACTTGCTCACTGAAATACGGCTTTTTAGCCCAGCTTAAGTATTGGGTATTGGATGTTCTGGTATTCGCACGCTAGATAAAAGTACCGTATACTACTGACCAGCAATTTCGTGAAAGTCGTTAAGAGATCCGCCGCAGACGAAGAATTTTCTGTTCAGGACCGCCCCCGCTCCGTAGTAATGGGTTATAGTGTTTTTGGGCCCTTTGTTCCAACGATTGTATCTGATATCATAGAAATAAGTGTGGTTGTTCTTTTTGGCTCGGAAACCGCCTGACTCTTGACCGCCCACAATGGCTATTTTATTATTTCCAAAAAGCACAGCTACGATTCCGTGCAAAGCTGGCTTGAATCCGTCTTCTACTTTGAAGTTCAGCTCCGGTTTGGTGGGGTAGAAAAACTCCAGCGTCGATTTGGCGTCTGTTTGTCTGCCCCCGATCAAAATTATTTTCGGCAGGTTCTCTGAAATCATTTTGTCTTATATTGGACGGACAAAATAATACTTTTTCTATACCTGACATTATGAGGGTTGTAGATATGAGAAGAGCGAAAACCGAACTTAGACGCATCTTGTGTTGTGCGTAAAGGAGAACGGGAACAATGCACAGAACTGGACTAACCTTTATAGTCTCTCGGGGCTGTCGGAATAAATTTTCGTTTTATGAAAAGATTTGTTTGTGCATTTTGAGAAACCTGTATGTTTTTACACTGCGCAGAGCGTATTTGCAAACTGCTTTGTTTACGTCAGTATTATTGACGTAGATAAAAGCGAATAATTGAACTATTAGATTTTTGATTCGTCTAAATCTGTACGCACGAATTGCTGGCTTGTAAATTGCTAAAATGCCCCCTGTGACGTTTAGCATAAGTGCTATTTCCGGTCCCTGCAACCCAATAGTTCAATCTGATTTTATTTGAAATTATGGCTGCAGTAAAAGGCAGTGCGGACGCAGATGTGGCTGAGAATTCAGTTCAAGCAGAATCTGTTGAATCTTCTCGTAAGCAAAAGATATTTAATTGCTCTTTTAATTAATAAACGTTTTCCGTAGGTGCGCCGATTTTATGGAGATGCGCACTCAGCAACACCATTCTTTCTGTGCTTAAGGAACGTCCAAATTGGAAGCAAGCTGATGGGTAATTAATCAGTGATTTTCTAAAAAAAAACAGAATAATTTGGGTTTAGCGTAGATGACTGGCAATTCTTTTGGGTGAGTCGCGAGTGGATGAGTAATCAGTTTTCAAAGCACAGATTCAGAGATGGACAACTAGTCTGTCACTTTCGGAATGATTACGAGGTACTGTGTATTACTAATCAGTCAATTTTAACGTGCAAACATAGTCATCCTTAATAGGTTTCAGTCAGGGTTGGGTAGCTGTTAAAAACACGTTATTAACACGTGTTATTAACACGTTAATAACACGTTATTAACACAAGGCTTGTAAATAATTCGAATTAGTGTAAAAAATTATTTTAAGCTTCCCGCAACTCGGGATGCATCCAGCGCTTCATGGAATGATTATTTACCGTACTTCTGCTAGTTATTGAGACCTTCAACAGTTTGACTACAAACTTAGTACAGTAAGCAAACACGTGAACATGTGAGGGGGCAGCAACCGCATGCTTTCTTCCCGCTAGGTCTTCTTTTATTTAATAAACGAAATATTTACGTTACTTTTAAAACGATGGCATTGTTCATTTTCGATAATTACGCATTAGTTACATAGGTACAGTATGTAGCATAGTAAATGAACCAAACAGTATAGTTTAACGTTGGCCCAATTAGTTTTTTCTCATTTTTCATAAAAACTTGACGTTTTCCTATTTTTGGAAGTAGGCCTAAGTTATTATAATAACGTTAAGTGAAGTGACATTGACTTCGCAGTGGCTATCTTTTTTGCATCCACCACTATAAAAAGGTTGCGCATTTTCAGTCGGTAAAGGTTAGTTTGGTCACCCGAAATTCAACCACTGCTTTCGGATTAGGCTTAGGCTCAGGCTAGGGCTTAGGCTTAGGTTCAGGCTTAGGCTTAGGTTCTGGCTTAGGCTTAGGCATACATGTAACAGGGGGGTCTGGGGGGTCTGCCCCAGTGTTGTGCCTAGCTCAAATTTCTAAAACTCGGTAAGTATTCAGTAAGTAAATCGAGATTTTTTGAAATTCAGTAAGTACGAGTAAGTACTGGGTTTTTCAAAGAAAACCCGGTAAGTACTCAGTAAACAATTCAGTAAACTCGGTAAACCTTCAACATTCAGAAATAATAATTTATCTGAAAATGTTTACCTGTTATAGCTTTTTTTAGCTACTAGAATCCTTTTTAGTGCTGATTGATGAGTTTAAGATAATGTAGCTCGACTTTTCAGAATTTAAATCATGTTTTGTGTTATTTCACATTATTTATTGTGCTAATTGGCATGCATGGAAAGCCTTAAAATATGCACACATTACATAGTGACTAAAGGATGTGGCTTTAGATGAAAAGCTTGGCCAATTGGTAGGTGAAGATTTGTTCTAATTTTCGCCATTTCCTCACAGTTCATCAGGCTGATTCATAAAACGTCAATCAAAAAATAGCTAATAGTAGTAGATATAGTTTCTACTTCTATAGTCTTCGCGTCCGATAGTCTGTTTGCAATTCTGCCGCGCAAAGAAAGCTTAGGTTATGCAACAAGCAGTGAAAATTGCAAAAAATTGGCAAAAATTGTGTGTTTTCGTAGTTAGCAGATCTATTACCGAAAGAAAAACCGTATATTTTCTTGCACAGGCGCGGCGAGCTACCTATTGCAGAAGTTTTTACTCAGTAAACAACTGAGTAAATTACTGAGTACCGAGTTTACCAAATATATTTTTAATTGAGTAATTCAAAATTGAAACTCGGTATTCAGTAAGTAAAATTAAGAAAAATTTTTACCGGTAAGTAAAAGTACTTACTTTAATTCAAAATAACTAAGTACCGAGTAACTTTTACTCAGTAAATTTACTGGGAACAACACTGGTCTGCCCCCACCCGATTTAGGCCAGACCCCGCCTCCGATTTTTCTGGCAAGTAATTTTTTAGCAAATTTTTGCAATTTTTTACAATTTCAGACACAAAAATTGCCAAAATCGCCCGTAAAACAACACTTTTTCGCTGTATCTCAGCCCAAATTAGCGATGGTTGACAATTTTTAGCCGACAAATTGCGTTTTTTTCGATTTTTGTGCTTTTTTTTGTGCACAACCCCCCCCCCCCCCCCCGAATTAGGGCTCAGACCCCCCCCGACCCCCTTCGGCGGATGACCTGTTACATGTATCGGCTTAGGTAAGCGCTAGGCAGGCCTACGACAAGTGCGGTCACTTTATTTTCGGGTGACCAAACTTACCTTTACCCTTTACCCTACAGACCAGTGAATGATTCACTGTTTTCATAATGCTGTTGCACTGTTATGTTTCTATATAAAACTGCAATACCCTTTTAAATGATTAGCTTATGGTCATGAAATAGTGTTTACTAGGCTTTTGCCATGCTGCTGGAGCAAATTCAGGCGTTTTTGAATTTTTAACAGGTTTTTATGTTAATAACACTGTTATTAACGTTATTAACACTGTTAATAACGGGTCTGAATTTTTAACTGTTAATTATACAACCCTGGTTTCAGTTAACTCGAAAAGACAACCTCATTAAAAACATGAAGAGAGTTCGAAGACAACTGGAGAAAGAAGGCAAGGCCGCCCAAGCTCAAAAGTACTGCCCACTTCCTTTATCTTTAGGCATCTAAAAATCTGCTAAGATTGCCCGAAAAAGAGCGATTTTTAGCTGTATTCGAGCACAGATTAGCGGTTTTTAGTGGATTTTTGACCATTACTACGATTTTAAACGATTTTTAGTATCTACCTCACCTCTGAAAGCAGATGCAGTGACATTTTTACATATACTTTCTTGTTGTTGTGTAACAAACTACTTGTATTGTGTTGTCAATAAACTCTGTTGTGTTCCTTGGCTACATAGCGACATTCACTGCGTAAACCGCTAACAAGGATTAGAAGTCCAAGGTCAAGGAACCGATTCGTCAGTCATGGACAGCAAGCTACCGCCGTACGAGAACCTGAAAGGTGACGGATCCAACTGGGCAATGTGGCGGACTTTCACGAAAGACTTTTTCCTCGCTACGAAGTTGTGGCCGATCGTCTCTGGAGAAAAACTCCGCCCTGCTGCCGTCGGAGAGGATCAACAGACATGGGACGTTGATGCTGCCAAAGTCCGAAACGTGCTGAACTGCAAAATTGACTCTTCACTGTTTCACGTCTGGCACAGCGTCACAATCGGAGAAAATCCTCGTCTGATGTGGACCGCCTTGACTACGTACTTTGACCGTCCAACTGTTGCGAACAAGATGGAGCTGCTCACTCAGTTCGTGAATTTGAAACAGGGACAAGGTCAGTCGATCGATGACTGGTTCAGCTCTGTTGCTGAACTTGTCGGACGCTTAGCAGACTGCGATCACCGAATCGATGACACTCTACGCTTGGCAATCACCATGAACGGACTGTTGCCGGAGTTTGCCATGACCGCGCAGATATATCGAGCCAAGGAGGATCTGTCAGTTGCCATGCTACACGAAGCGCTGCGTTCAGCTGAAGTTAAACTGCAACACGCGGAGACTGAGACTGTCATGTTGACGCGCCGCCTTGGTCAGTCTTCTGTTCGTAGCAATACCAGTCGTTTTCCCTGTTTCAACTGCAACGAAGTGGGACATTACTGGAATGAGTGTCCAAAGCCAAAAGACAAATCGAAAGCCCCATCGAAAATGTTTGCAAAGAAAAAGAAGTCAAGGTTAAAAGAGTCCGCTAAAGCAGCCAAAGTCGCCGACAGCTCATCCAATGATGAAGGAGAAGGAGGTCATTTTCTGTATGCTGCCGACTGTGTCCTTGCCACTACCGACCTGCAACAGAAGTTTCTGCTTGACTCTGGAGCTACGAAACATGTTGTGCGTGACAGGGAGTTGTTCAGTGAGTATGTTGAATTTCTGAAACCGCATCCTGTAACACTCGCTGATAGCAAAACGCAAACCGCAGCAATCGGAATGGGCAGTGTAGGTGTGATTATGGTATGCAACGACAAACGCACTCGTGTCACTCTACGTAACACACTACACATACCCACTGCAACGACAAATCTGATCTCCATCCGCAAGGGTCAAAAGAATGGATTTGGATTCAGTCAACCGCATTTCGACAACAAGTGTCTGATTTATGCAACGAATGGAAAGCTGTGTGGAGTCGCCGTTGACCACGGGACTGGAGACTACTAGTGTTTCCGAGTAAATTTATTTTGAAATTAAATAACTATTAAATTGCTTGCTCAGCCTTCAGAAGAAAATAACTTGCTATTAATTTGCTTGTTACCCAAATTTTGAAATTTAATTTGATACAAATTTGTTATTTGATATGAATTAAATATAAATTTGCTAAAATCAATACTCAATTCCTGAGGAAACAGCTCAAAACCTGGATATTGTCAGTCCGAAATGAGTTGACCTTTCTTAAGATGGCGACAAATGGTCTACAAATTGGTATTAAATGAGTTGATATCCTTGCTATATACAGACAGGCACTTAACGCCGTTAATGGTACTGACACCTTATAAGGTGCCGGTACCATATAAGGTACCCCACGTTCGGCGGCTGTGGTGGTACTATATATGGTACCATGGCACCGTCACCATATATGGTACCCCTACCCAGAGCCATAGGTGCGGTACCATATATGGTACCACCACTACCCTAGGTACCGCACCATATATGGTACGGGCACCACATATGGTGTCGGTACCATAAACGGCGTTAAGTGCCTGACTGATATATGCATGAACAAGACCATCTTTCGACTGAAGTTGTTGTTTTGTAGCCAGACTTTGGTTAGTCAAGCTGCCAAACCAAGCAAATTTATATCAAATTCATATCAAATTTATATCAAATTTCTAGGCCAATTTTACGAAATTTAATATAATTTTAATTTGTTTGACAGGCATCACGAGAAATTTAATTTGTTATTAAATTGCTATTTACTTTGTGATTTTGGCCAAAACAATTTAATTTTTTTATTTAATTTTAACTTGATCGGAAACACTAGAGACTACCAGCTAGAAGGACATGCTGTCAAGCCGAAAACTCAGAAGATTATGAAGTTGGCCGACCGATTCTGTGCCGCCATTGTTCCTGAGAACAAGTATGAACTGTGGCATCGTCGTTTAGGTCACGTTGGAGAAGACCGTCTGAAGAAGTAGTGAACAAGAAAATGGTCAGAGGACTGGATTTTTCAGTACCAGCAGCCGCTCAACTACCGACCTGTGAGGGATGCATTTTTGCAAAAGCGAAGCGTGGACCGCATCCTCGCATTGGTGACGTAACTGCCAGAAAGCCATTTGAACTGGTTCTGTCAGATGTTGGTGTGGTGCAAGTGAAATCCTACTCTGGCTCGAAGTACTATGTCACGTTCACTGACGACTACTCTCGTTTCTCCTGGATATATACCTTGAGGCACAAGTCTGAAGTTTTCGACAAATTCAAGGAATGGTACAGCCTGGTTGTGCGACAATTCGACGCCAATCTAAAGAAATTTCGCAGTGACAATGGTGGAGAATACACATCCGCTGAATTCGAACGTTTTGTGAAGAAAGCAGGCATCGAGCACCAGGTCACACCACCGTACACACCGCAGTGTAATGGCATAGCCGAACGGCTCAACCGAACGCTTGGAAATATGGTCACGTCGATGCGTTACCTAGCCAACAAGCCGCCACCCTACTGGTCTGAAGCCATTCATGCTGCAGTACATATCAAGAACAGACTTCCAACAAAGTATGGAGATGGAACGAAGACGCCATATGAGCGACTAACTGGCAAGGTCCCTAGTGTCAGTCACCTACGTGTGTGGGGTTGTGACGCGTATGCTCTAAAAGCTCCTATGGACCAGCAGAAGTTCTCTCCGAAGGCGACTAAGTATGTCTTTGTTGGATATGGCATTGATTCTCCTGGATACCGTCTGTATGACCCGGATAAAAAGAAAGTCAAAACACTGAAGGACGTTGTCTTTGCCGAAGATCACTTCACTCTGCACCGTGAACGTGTATCGGAGGGTGATGACGTCATCGTTGGCACTCCTGCGGAAGAACATCAAATACAACCACCACCTCCAGTTGAAGAAGAAGCGACGCAGCCGCCGCAGGAAGATGCTAGAGAAGCAAAGACCAAATATACACTGCGACCTAGAGCTGCTTTGAGGAAGCCAAAACGTCTTGATGATGGCTGTGAAACCATGAACGATACATATCTGGTTAAATTCATTGATGCTCTACACTTTTCGTCAACCGACAAAGTTACTCACATTTCACTGCATCAGGGGGAGGAATGAAAGCAGATGCAGTGACATTTTTACATATACTTTCTTGTTGTTGTGTAACAAACTACTTGTATTGTGTTGTCAATAAACTCTGTTGTGTTCCTTGGCTACATAGCGACATTCACTGCGTAAACCGCTAACAACCTCTACCCCGGGGTCAGGCTCCGAGCGTTTGGCAAACTGAACTGTTACGTACATGTACATGGTGTCCCAAAAATGATAGCATTTTTTTAAACATAGGTCCCCAAATAGGGCAGATTTTATGTGTTAAAAATTGGTGGAGCTGGCTTGACCCAATCCTGAGAAATCCACGAATATGTGAAATTTTATGAAAACTAAAAATTTGAAATTTCAATTCTGTTTAGAAATAGCGCGAAATGGAAGTCATTTCTTCCAATGTTCGTCAAGTGACCTGAAATTTGCAGAAACTCTTCAGAACTGTAGGATTATTATATGTGTTAAAATTTTATGCATTGAGATTGTGACACATTCTTGAGAAAACGAGGAATTCCTAAACATTCCTTCCTGCTTGTTTGAATGATCAGATTTGAAAAACAGATCATTTGGATAATCCTTATTTTCTTAAGACCATGTCCATTAAATTTCAACATATAAAATATCCCACAGTTTTGAAGACTTTCTGCAAATTTGAGGTTATTTGGCAAACATTTGAGGAAATGACATCAAAAAGAAGAGTTTCCATTTTAGTGCTATTTCTACAGCCATTGAAAGTAACAAATTAAACATATTCGTGAATTTCTCAGGATTGCGTCAAGCCTGGTCCACTAAAATTTTAACACACAAAATCTCCTTTATTTTAGCACCTATGTTTTAAATTTCAGCCATTTTGGTCAAAATTTGCGGAAATGGCAGCAAAAAGAAATGTTATCATTTTTGGGACACCCTGTTTTCTTTTCACCTACAGATATATCCTGCGAACCTAAACCTTCTTGTACTACGTAGTAGATACAGACCACTCTTTCACCTTTTATCTACCGCCAACTGCTTAGGATACGATATATACAACTGGATTTAAATGATAAATAAGTTTGTTGCACATCTTGGTTATCTTTACACCCACATGTCAAAAAATTGCTTTATCTGCCTTCTATTTCTACCCTTACAAGGTGATGATTTTCTTACTGTGAAAGGCTTGTTTAGATACAATTTCGTTCCAGCCAGCTACGTATTGCCGGTAGGAAGAGTGACTGAGTAAAAAGTAAACATTTTAAGCCATTGCTAGCACGAGTACCACCTGTTTGTGGAGGAGTTCCGCACCCATCCACCTAACACTCTCTGGATTATGAAGCCGGTCTCTGGTGCGCAAGGAAAGGGCATCTTCCTGTTCCGAAAACTGAAGGACATCACAGATTGGAAACGGGTAGAACTTGCCTTTCGCACTGCACAGAAACACTGCACCGCACCAGCGAAGAGGAACCGAGCACTTGCTACGAAATTCACCTACTGCACGCTCTGAAATGAAACTAAATAGTAATGTTTTCCATTTTGGAGGCCCTAATTAATTGGCGGTTTTTGTTAGCGATTTTTAGCTGGTATTTGAGCCTAATTAGCGTTCCTTTTGCAATTGCTGGAATTTGAGATTTTAGAGCGATTTTAGAATTTCGGAAATTTGCTAAAATCGTCCGTAAAACCGCAGTTTTAGCTGCATTTGAGCCATATATCGTTCTTTTTGCAAATTTTATCCTAAAACTACGCTTTTGTGCCATTTCTTTTACTTCACACGCGATTTTGGCTTAGGCTTAACCTCCGGCCGGGCTCAAAGTTTGCATTTATGCATCGCGACTGTAGTGGTTCTTCTACCAACAACACACGCTTGTGACAAAAAACGCCAAAGAAAGCTTTTAGAGAGATGCATCAAAACCGGAGACAGTCGAGAATTACCTGGTCCAGTCGTACATTGAGAATCCCTATCTAATACAAGGAAAAAAGTTTGATATGAGGCTCTACGTCCTCGTCACTTCGGTAGTGTTTTGGTTAGCACTCAGGTAGCCGGCGCAGTTGGTGTAGTGGCTCTGGCCGCAAAGCCATTCTACGCGTCGTCGTGCGTTCATATACTCACTCGGCGGGGCAAGTTTCTTGCCGCAAACAGTTGGTTGTCGGCTAGTACTGAAGGCAGCGAACGAAAGGCAGGATGTGGGTGTGCGTGATAGGCCTAACGCAGGGGCTACGCGACGGTTGCACCCGGTCAATGCATCCATCCATAGCAGTGAGGGAAATAACCATACCATACTGTAAAAGAAAGACCTTTCTTTGGTGTTTGCCAAAGAAAGACCGCCTCAAGTGTGTGCACTTTTATCTAGCTAACTAGGTAACTGCAGGTATACCTAGTATTACCTGAGTTAATATGCAAGAAAAGGTACCTAGATTTACTTTACCTAGTTGCTGGTTACTCTATTTTACCTAGTTTTACTTTGCCTAGTTTCAAATCCACATTAACTAGGTACTTCTTGGTAGAACAAGTTTACCTAGTTTGGTATTTTTAGTTTTACGTTGCTTTTTCAGTCAGCAAACCTTCAAATTTCCGGCTTTCCCACAATTACAGCGGCCCAGAGTATGAATTTCTGACTTATTTGTTCAATAAAATAAAATATTTAATTTTTGAAATGTGTCAAATTTCGCAAATTTTGACTCCACTAACTTCAATTTTATTGTTCTATTGAACCAAAATAATATTTTAATTTTGACTTCGAGCGTTTTAGGTTTACCTAGTATTACCTAGTTTTTCTGGGCTTTACCTAGTATTACTTTACCTAGTTTCTTAGCTGAGAACTTACCTAGTATTACTTTACCTGGTTTTTAGGTGACAACTTTACCTAGTATTACTTTACCTAGTTTCAAATTTTCAAAATGCATCACACTGGACCGCCTGGCCTTTTTTGAAGTTTTCCGAATACGTAATTTGAAATTATCTACTAAATGAAAAGGTTTTTGGCACGTTTGTTACTATTTGATTGAAGTCCTAACCGGCTGCAAGCAAACCATCTTTTGAAGCCTTCAGCCCTTCTGAAAGGAACTGACCTATGAACAACTGAAAACTCTTAAAAGGCCAAGCATGCAAAGGTGTGTTTCAAAGATACGATATAGTAACCAAGAACTCCAGTACTATAATGGTCGACTATTTATTTTTATTCTAGCTTATTGGCTATATTTATAACACTTCTCAAATACGTCAAAATATAATCCCAAATCCTCGGCATGCTGTTTGATTGGAAAACTCAAGAAAGGTGGATTGAGCCAAATTTCCAAAGGCTTCTATAACATTATCACAGCAAACTGCTACTACTGTACCAAATTCATACCAAAATCATACCAACCAAATTCAAACTTAATTAATACCATACCATATAAAATTCAAAGTTTGAATTATAGTAGGCATCCCTGGCTGCAGTAACGTTTATGCATGTAGCCAAATAAAACCAAAATAACATTACGTTGTAGTTCCGACCTCTCGTAGCTTGGTTGCATCGCGAGGGATTCGCTCGTTTCTCTCAGACGCGTTAAGCAATCTCAACTCTGCCGAGGACACATGTAAGTGGCCCAAACAAATACAGTTCTCTTCGCTAAATCCAAATTTAGTCGCCCATCTAACCAACGTGGCAATAGCCAAACTGGCGCCCGACTACGATCCCGAGCGCGGACTGAAATGGTCTCTGCACAGACTAAAAACGCTACTTGACTGGAGTGCACGGACCCGAGACTGTGAGCAACGAAAACTTAATAGAAAATCTTTCTTTAGCCGGTTATTACAGTCAGGCACTTAACGCCGTTTATGGTACTGGCACTACATATGGTACCCCCACGTTCGACTGTGGTGTTGGTACCATATACGTACGTGTATGGTACCCCTACCATCGAATTGGTGCCCCTACCCCTACCCTACCATACATGGTACCACTTCATTCTAAATTTCGTGCCATATGGGTGGTATGTATTGGTACCGGAACCCGTTTACACAGTAGTGAAGGGGTAACATACAGTATATGGTACCACCACAGTCCCCGAACAGTGGCGTATCCAGGATTTTGGAAAGGGGGGCAAAAATTTTGAAAGTGCCTGGTTGGGCAACCAGGGTAAGAAAATTTAGCAAAATTGGTCTTCAAAAACGCGTTTAAAACGAATTCCCGAGCTTAAAATTAACAGAAATTACAAGTTTTAGTAGTTTATGCAATGGCCTGGTTGGGCTTCTGCCCGACCAGGCCGAGAAAATTTTTGAAAATTTAGCGTTCAAAAACGCATTTAGGAAGGCATTCTGAGCACAAAATAGACAGTTTTAGTACATAATCTCAATAGTTTCTTATAATTTTGACTGACTTTTCTTCCTACCTTCACCGCAAAGGGGGTGTACACACCCTACACCCCCTTGATTGGTCACCGGCCCCGAACGTGGGGGTACCATAAACGGCGTTAAGTGCCAGTCTGTATTATAGGTGGATCGAATGATCGATGAGTTAGGGGGACGTTCTGGTCAAAAGTCTGCAGGCTGTGCAGTATCAAATAATTCCCAGGACAGCCACTGCTTCGAGTTGTACGGCTACGACATTCTGCTCGACTCCAATTTGAAGCCGTGGCTGCTTGAAGTCAATGCCAGTCCTTCTCTGACCGGGGGCGGTCAGGAAGACCTGCAAATGAAGTGCAGAGTGCTCCACCAAATGCTAGACGTACTGGACTTGGAAAAATTGTTCTACTTTCTAGAACTTTCCGCTATTTAAGTGAGACAGTTTAGTAGAAAAGGAGACGAAACAACAGTGGGCGCGTTCGATGTCCAAAACAGAACGACTCGGTCTTTCTGCCACGGTCCGGTTTTACCAGCAGAGACGCCAACACTTTCAAACACGTTCTCAATGTTCACTTCGGTACACCGTTCACTGTCAGGGCATACACAGCAGGTACAGTACACTGTTTTTAGGAGACAGATGGTGAATAGGAACACAGACAGACAGACAGATCAAATCTTCTCAGAGCTGTTTGGCAGTCAAGCAACCAATGCAAAAGCCAATCAACTGAAATGATACTTGATAGTTTGTTTATGTAATAGCTTTGTTTGTATTTGATGACCAAAAATTGTTTGCCTTATTAATCGGGGGTAGTGTGGTGGAAAAATGGTCTCGAGGCGGG
>JASANB010004250.1:0-101161 GCA_030248155.1 Sabatieria punctata
AAACACTGTTTCTTTGCCAGAAACAGGTTATTCCAAAATTTTAAACCGATTTTCAAAAAAGTTCCGATTCCGAAAAATTCCGATTCCGGAACTGTGCCGGAAGTTCCGATTCCGATTCCGATCGGACCCAAAAATACGGTTCCGGTCGTTCCCTACCTGTCAGGATGGATTGGTTAGCAATAGCTAAAAATAGCCCAATATCGCTAATGCCTAAACATTGCCAAACTGTCCTGACTGTGAAAGAAAGTAAAGTTTACCGGTGGCTAGGAGCCAAACTGGTGACAGAACTGCGCACATCGCACTGGCTTTTCGTGAGTTCCCATTACCGTCTCTAATTGCTCACAACACTAAAATAGTCGGCACTTAACGCCGTTTTTATGGTACTGGCACCTGATATAGTACAACTCCCATATATGGTACGAAATCTGAAGCATATAGCGATCGACCGGAATTACGGTTCTGGTTACAGTTCCGGCCGGAACTGGCAGTTCGGATGCCGATCCCGGTGAAAAATGGTACCGGAATCGGAGCTTTTTCATTCACTATTTTCCGATGGATATTCAGTTACATCAAGTATTGGCCGTCTGTTTAATAAAGTGCGCAGCTCAGTAGGGGCAGTAGAATTTGCATGAATGGGAGAAATTATGCAGTTTTCCATGTTATGCATCATTAGAAGTGCCTCTAAAGACAATTTTCAGTGAAATTATGCAGTTACAGGCAGTGTTTAGAGCTGTATTGTCGTTTTCGAACAGGTTTCTCAACTGACTTAAGGTGCAAAAGTGGAAAATTTGTTGTAAGTATCTGCACTAGCATGCTGGACCCATTTAAGACGATTTTCAAAAAAAAATTTTTTTTTAATTTTAAAAAAAAAGCAAAAATTTTTAGTCTTCAAAAATAAATTTTTTTTAACAACTGTGCCTTTAAGGCAGCTAAAAACATCTCCGAGAGTGACAGATCAAAGCTGAAACCTGAAAATGTTGAAAAGTTTCTCTTTCTGAAGTACAATTTGCGTGCTTTTGACTACTGTTATTGAAAAGTCTGTATTCTGTTGTTGATTTGAACTTCTGCTGATGTTTATAACAGGAATTTGTACACGACGTGCCTATAAATACGTTTCTATAAATTTTGGACCAAATATTGAAAAAGTTCCGGTTCCGGTTCCGGTTCCGGCGAAAATTTTGGTTCCGGTCGATCGCTAAGCATACATACATGTACTAGCAGGTTTCGGTTACGCCCTAGCTGGAAAGGCTAAGCACTGCCCTTTTTTCCCCCCCGAGACAGTTTCAGGGACCCCGACCCCGACCCAAAAAAATGCAAGTACTACTAGCGGCTCCAGTCAGTCCTAACAACTAAACTAACGGCTCATAAATCACATATTTTTTAGCTTAAAAATTCGCTTGAAAAGCCGTTAGCAGTTTTTCATTTGCTTTAGGTAGCCCTTTTTATCGCTTTTTGCTCTAAAATGCTATTTGGCAGCTTAAAAATGCGATTTTTAGCCTCCTTACTGAGAAAAAACCGTGCTAAACGCATTTTCAGGCGCTCTGCAGAATTTTTTTTAATTTTGGACCCCCTCTGGGCGAAACCATAGATGTAACAGCGGGTCTGGGGTCTGCTCCTCATCAGACTTAAGCCAGATGGAAAAATTACTGACTAAATCAAGGTTTTAGGCGATTTTTTGTCTTATAACACTGATCAAAAAGAAACGAAAAGTTCCAGTTCCAGTTTCACCGGCACCCCTCAGCACCAGAAGCGAACAAGAATTTCCGGTCGATGGCTAACAGATAAGATTACCTGAGCTAGTATTTAAGTCGAACACCTTCACCCTGCAGTCCAGCCCGCCGCACAAGCACAATGCACTGAATCCTAAAACTGGTGAACCTTAGTTACACTACTCTGTAACAGAGATGGCAAACGGAGCTGCGGGGTTGGCCCCCTTGGGCTCTGACCTACACCCTCAGCCGACCGCTACCACCCTCAGGAATTTTTGGAAGAATTTCGTATGAAAATTATGATAAAAATATGCCTGGATTAGGTGTAAATGAGCTCAGAATAGCTAATTTTAACTAATTTTAATGAAAACTAAGCCAAGAAATCTTGATTTTTTTCCAAAAGTAGGACATTTCTCTACCTACAGGGAGCTCTACCTTGTCTACAACTTTGGTGCTGAGGTCCTAGTCGCTCCGACGCCTCCATAAACAGTTATTCGCAAAAAAACCGCCTGGTCGCTTAGGTACATTTTTGAACAGCCCTTATTAGTTTAGTAAGTGGGTGGATTTTGTCATCTTACCATCCAAGTGCAGCAGAGCACGGGGGCATTGTGAGCGTAGGAGAGGCGTTGTTGGATCTGGGCGGCCAGGCTGACGTCATAGAGTCTGACGGTCGAGTCCCAGCTGGAAACCAGCAGCAGACGGGAGGCGTGGCCGAGCGAGAATTGGAGGTTGGAGATGCCGTCGTTGGGCGGATTGTTGAGACGGTACTAATTGGGCGCTGACACGATCTGTGGCTCGCTACTCACCCACCGCCATCTCTCCTTACTTCCGCTTTACTGAACACAGTTTTCAGCAATTAATTTATTAACTCAAGTAAAGTGTTCGCTAATTTTTAGATTATATTCAAATGGAAACGACGCACACGGATGGGGGAGATCACTCGAATAGCAAATTTTGAACTCAGACGACCCTATGTGTAGGGATGCAACCGAAGTTCGGTATTATTCGGTATGAACCGAATAATTCGGTTACTAGTACTATTCGAATTCGGTATTTTTCAAACCGAATAATTGCGAATAATACCGAACATTGTAAAACCGTTAAAATTGCACTGTTTTGCTTAAATTTGTGCAGAAATCACCGAGATATTTCTTCTTTTACATCTCTCTGTTCATTTACTATGCTAAAATTTTTGGCAAACAATGACTATTCATACAAAAAGTCAACAAACTTCAAGGTCAAGGTTTAACTTGCAATAATGAACAACAACATTCAGTCTTTTCTGTTCCCAATAGACTACGCTGTTAGCTTTCCACTTCTTAACCTAAGCGTTTGTTTTGTCTACCAAATACTACTTATAAAATCCCATCCATCTTTTCAAACGATTCATCGAATCTAAGTTGTATGCCTAAGTTGCCAGCTCGGTGCTTACGGTACTGGATGGATGCTCCCTTCCTCCAACTTTCTGTATGCGTTTGTGATTCGCGCGTAAATATCTTCCTGTTATCCGCCAGATTCCAGATAATTGAGAGGCCCTTTTTCTTTCGCCCAACCCGCTGTCAAACCCAACCTTTTAGCTTCGGTTTAGGCTTTGAAGACTTAGGCTCAGGCTTAGGGGCAAGTGTTTTTATGAAATCTTCGCCATGTGGCGGATAACAGCAGAATACATGCACAGCGGTATCTTTGTGCTGTGACTTCACATGATTAATCAGGGCGCTTGTGGCCTAACTCGCGCCTGTTGAAATTGTTAGTTCGCAAATTTTGTACTCGTTCTTTACCGTCAGCAGAACGACCAAATAGGGCTTGTTTTAGTTATAGGCATGGATAAATCTATAGCATTCAAACAATACGTCATTCTACAGCTTTTTTAGCATATAAAAAAGGTAAGCCAAAAAGCAAGAAATAATAGTAGTTGAACAGTATATTTTTGCAATCGCGCAGCGAATAATCATATATTCGGTATTATTCGGTATAATTAGGGATGCAAATCATATGCTACATATACTAGAGAGTTTCGGGGGTTACCCCCCCCCCCTCTTGAAAAAACCAAACCACCCCTCAACCCCCACCCCGAGACAGGTTAAGGGACCCCTCCCCCCGACCAAAAAATACAAGTGGTGGTAGTGGCTCCAGTATTAACAAACTGGGTCAGAAATCACTAATTTTTAGCCTAAAATTCACTTGAAAAGCCTTTGGAAACCGAATTTGGCGTTTCCACTGCTGATATTTAAGAAAAATCGGTGTTTTTGGAAGCTCTTTTTGTCATTTTTCGCTTGTTTTTAGCTTTAAAACGCTATTTGGCAGCTTAAAATAGCGATTTTTAGCGTCGCCTACTGAAAAAACGTGCTAAAAACGCATTTCTAGGCGTTTTGGAGCTTTTTGAAATTTGGGATCCCCACCTGGGCCGAAACCCCCCCCCTCGACCCCCCACCTGAGGAAAACCCCCCGAGTCGGCCCGGAGCTGTTACATGTATGATGCAAATGGTATAAAAAATGCCAAATACCAAATGCCGAGTGGTATTTTCTATACCAAATAATACCAAATAGTTCATAAACAGGTCGCTAGATGTTTGTAATGAGCGCAGAATCATACTTTTTGTATTTTTCAGCAAAAATATATAAGTTTTGCCTCAGTGGAAGAGTTTTTGTTGCATCTAAAAGAAATCTAGTCATGCCAGGAGAAAACGAGCAGAATTTGATAGTTTTTCACTGACTCGGAAAATGGGCAAGCTTTTTGCGACGTTTGCGGTCTGAAGCTCAGTCTCGATAAAGGGGACGTCCATAAACGATGTCGTTCCAAAATTCCGATTTTTCAAACCCCCTTCTCCCAAAATCGCCTTGCGTCGTTTCATGGGTTCCCCCTCCCGCTTTTTTGAGAATTTTCAATGAATGGTTGTTATTAAGCCAAACTGGTCAGAATTCTTTGTTCTTTAGTTGCTCAGAAACGGTAAAGCGACGACTTGTTCTGCGTATCTGCATTGTTAAACTTTTAGTAAACTGGAAATAAAGAGAAAACTCTAAACAGAAGAGCTCTGACATGGTATACAGTCGCAAAATATGCAGGATTTATCGCTCAAAAGCTAATTTTTAGTTATTTAAACTATTTGATATTATTTGGTAGTAAAAAAATACTAAATACCACCGAATAATTTGTGTCGGTTCGAAATCCCGCTTCCCGGTATTCGGTATTTTTGTATTCAGTTGCTTTCCCTACCTATGTGGTATCAAATGACTGCAAGCGATCTCTTGATTATTATTTTTACACAGCAACATCTAATTACTGCATGCTATATTCAGCTTTACCTCAGATACGTGTTTTTGGTCTTGGAACAAATCCTGCAAAACGTGCGCACCCCAAGTGTAAATTTTTAACAATTTTGACCGAATGCGGTATTAGACAACTGCTTTTACTTCTAGATTATCGTTTTACATATTTGACCACCAATAACTAATTACTGCATGCATTGCTAGCTGAAAATTCGCGCTCTCGTCATAACGCATTACTTTATCGATTATCGGCCGATTACCCCCGGAACCCCACTTAGAAAACTTGCATTAAAATTCATACGCATACACGTACCATTCTAACATTCGTGCCCAACAGCGGATCAGTAGACCCTGAGCTAAAGAATAAGTACAGTTAAAAAGATTGGGATCGAAACCCCAGGACGGTGGCACTTTTTAAAACGACGATCATCACAATGAAAAAATAAAAATTTTTTCTAGGTCATCATTCGAAAGATAGCTACCAATTTCACTATATGACTAGGTCTACCTTGGATGCATTTTTCGGCGCATTTACTTTCTGAGATCCTTGAACAACAATTCAAAATGGAAAGAAAAAGAAAATCCCCGTCACAACATCCCCTTACTAAAACAATCGTAGCATTCTAGTCCGCTAACAGATACGTCTGCCCAAGGAACATATTGGTAGATATGACAATTTTCTATCGATTAAGCATAGATATAACAATCTTCGTCCAAGCCCGGGGACAGTGGCCCTTTTTTAAACAAAAAATGTCAAAAATGATCTACACTTGAAACACTAATCGGCGCAAGTATTGATCTCTCTATAATAAATCCAATTTTGAATTATAATGTAAACGGCGCACACGGACACGGCCGATCGCAAAAGGCTTTAGCGCACGCAGCTGAAAGTCTATATAGTGGCTAATTGTTTAGCCTAAAGGCGGACTAACAATGCTTCCGCCATCCGGGTAGCACTAGCACTTTCTAAATGGTCACCAACTTAGCAATTTAGACTTAGACAGACTGGCATGGGGATTTTTCCCATTTCGGGGCAAAACTTGGGTTTGGGTGTTGGGTTGGGTGGAAAGTTTAGTTGATTTTTCTTAAATTTAGGGTTTCAGAGGGATTCCTTGACCCATTAGTAAAATTCGAGTATTTTTGGCATAAAAAATTAAAATTAAAGAAATCAATTGATTTTTTTTTTTTTTTTTTAAATGTACTTCGTTCAATTTTGTGTGCTGTCACGGGCAAACTATTGCATAGGTATAGAATTGAACAAAATTCTTCATGTTATTATTGTGGTTCACATATGGATGATATCTCCCACGCCCTTTTGGAATGCCCAATCGTTTCTCAGATATGGATTCAAATGGCACAGAGGTTTCAGCAGATAGAACAAGCTGAGACAGACATTAGTCCTGCTGCAATTTTGCTAGGTCACTCCAAGAAGCCAAACACTCAAAAATGGATGCGATTTGCCTTAATTCTCAAATACATACTGTACGCTTGTAGAAGTACGAAAAGCATTCTTTCAATTGAATCTGTTTTTATCAGACTTACCGCAAAACTTAGTATTGCTAAATATGCTTTTGACCAGAAGCAAGATAATAACATAAGAAATGTTAGACAAGAGCCATACGAATTCGAAAAATGGACGAACAGATAGTGTTGCTTCAGTTATTTCAGTATAAAATGCCCCACCCTATCGCAACTTGTGTGTTAATTGTTTGTTGTACTGTGTGCGTCCCAAAAATTTCGAACTTTGTATACTAATAATGCTAATATTAACAATAAAATTTCATTGAAAAAAAAAAAAAAAAAAAAAAAAAAGAATCATTTAAATCGACTGAGATTTACCGTTGTTTAAAAAATTTAAAAACCTGCTGGTTTACTTTTTGACGCACCAGTAGAAAAATGTTAGGGCTTCCGTTACTTATCATATAAACGTTCTGTTGTGTAAAGGTAAAAAGAACCTGGTTGATGGAGTGCATGGCAGTGAAGTCGGGCCAGAAGGTGGTCCAGGGCAGTTTAAGCAGGTGTTCCTCGTAAAGCTGATGCACGTGCGCACTTGCCCGTTTCAGCCCGCTCATATGCGAAGCGTAGAAAGTCCAAAACAACGCCACCACATTCTGAGAGCCTGCGGGCAAGCACACTGCAAACACTCTCATTTCTAACTCACTCATCTCACTCTACTGAAAGATACTACCTACTTTCAGTGCATTTGTGTAATTGACACAGAGACGACACCAACTGACTCAGCCAAACAGCAGCGAAAGGAGCCTCGTCCGGATTCCACGGAGCCGTCACCCCGGCTGGGGGCACCAGCCACGGACTGATTAAGGCCATCAACCGGTCAAACAGACGACCTGTGTCTGAAAGCTCTGCTATGCACTACCAGCCACCAGCGCCACTAAAAGCTACCATTCTCGATTTCGTGGATTTGCTGATTGACATCCAAAGACTGTATCATTTTGGTGTAGAGGAATGAGGAAAGCACAGCCAGAGGCTTCAAATACTTCTTCCAAGTTGCCCAGAAGGTTCGACACTGCGTGCGGGCAGACTCGAAAGCCACTGTCAGCACCAGAAAACCCTCCACCGCTGTATTGGCGGCCACAGTCAATTGACTGGCGGTTAAAGGGTCGCTGGCACCGAGTCTTTCGTTGAGATCGGCCAAGAAATCAGGGGCAATTGATCCGTCGGAACAGCCGTTCAGCATCAGTTTGAGTCCCGAAATGAAGTTGGAGGGAAACGAGTGCAACATACAACCCAGAAAATGAGTCTTGTACGCCTGGAAACAGTACCGTAGCGTACCTACGTACCTTCACAGTGTTACAAAATACAATATTTAGTCTGGGATCAGTAATACAAAAATCGGTCACAAATAGTAATCTCGAATATCTTAGACTGTTTTACAGACAATTCTAGCAGTTTCGGTGTCTGAAATAGGAAATTATTGTAAAAAAATTGAGAAAAATCGCGCCCCAGAAAAATCGGTAGGTTGGGAATGGTTAAAGTCAGCGGCAAACTCTTATGAATGGCATTATGAATGGGTACCGACCGACAGACATGGGCTAGCATTTCGGCTGATGGGGGTAGAATTTTCAATTCCTGAGGGGGGCTGAGGGGGGTAGGAGCGCCTGATGGGGGGCTGAGGGGTGGTAAGCCAAAAAGTCCGATTTTTGGCGAAAATCAGGGTTTTTTGGCATATTTTTCATTAAAATAAGTTAAAATTAGCTATTCTGAGCTCATTTACGCCTGTTCCAGGCATATTTTTATCATAATTTTCTATACAAAATTCTTCCCAAAAATTCCTGATGGAGGGTAGCGGCCGGCTGATGGGGGTAGATCAGAGCCGGATGGGGGGCCAACCCCCCTCAGCCCCCCTTTGCCCATGTCTGCCGACCGATACCATTATGTCGAAAAATCGCTGACTGTTACGCTGCTTACGTTAAAAAAGCAGACAAAACGTCGTAAATTTCAAATAAAAACAGAGCATAAATTTCTACTAAAAAGCTACCTAACCTAAGCTAGCTATGATTCTGCATGTACCTCATACAAACAACGGTTGCCGTATTTGGCAATTTTCAGAGAAGTATCGAAGGCTACGGGCATCAAGGCGAGCACATCGTTTGGACCGATCAGAGTTAGCAATCGAGGCAGACTAATCTGAAAGAGAACTGATGCAGTCAGATAGCCAGACCAAGAAGGAACCTTGCTAATCAAGGAAAGAGCCAAATTGGTGAAGATTTGTTTGTTCATCAACGAGTCGGACAACTTCGAATAGACAGTGAGAAAGACGGAGGGGTCCAAGCAGTGCGGGGTAAAGTTGGGCACGAGCATTTCGCCCAGGTCCTGTCTCTGTAGCACCATCTCTATCAGCTGTTCCTGCTGCGCCGGCATATCGGCCACGAACTTCTGGCCCAACAAGTCCAGACAACGCGCAACCGACGCACTCGACACGGGAAACAGCAGAGCTACGTTGGTAGTGGTGGAGACCAGGTGGTAGAACACACTCATCCCTGTGTCCATCAGACTCACGAACCGCTCACTGTTCCGCGCTGTCTCACTCGCCGTCTTCACTAGAGTTCTAAAAATAAGTTATTGGTTGTAATCCGCAAAATTTTGACAATCCTCTCAGCCTGCCTTTCCAAGAGTGAGCCCAACCACCCGTGACTACATGTGACTCAGCTGCTTCTAATGTTAACCATGTATGTACATATCTCCGTACACTTGGTTTGTATTAGAGCCAACACCTCTGTTCATACATGTACTAGGGGGGTTTGGGGGGTTGCCCCCCCAGCTGAAAAGGCCAAACCCCCCTCACCCCCCCCCCGAGACAGGTTAAGGGACCCCCCAACCAAAAAATACAAGTACTAGTAGTGGCCCCAGTATTAACAAACTGGGTCAGAAATCACTAATTTTTAGCCTAAAATTCACTTGAAAAGCCTTTGGAAACCGAATTTGGCGTTTCCACTGCTGATATTTAATTGTCATTGCCAACCGAGATCGGGCAGACATGTATAGTGGGGGGTCGGCGGAATCGGCCGATATGGTGTGCGTTGGACATCCCTATGGCCCCAAAGTAAAACCCTAAAACAGTTCCGCCTAACTCCCTCTGGGTACCCAGCAATGGCCATCCATGGTTCTCTCTGATGGAGCCATTTTCCATAGTAAAACGCCAAAACACCCGTAACGGAAATGGACGTTTCTCAGGGGGCGAGCAAACTCAGACCCGTGCTATGCAGCGTTCGAAAGATCACATCATGGGCTTTCAGAATCTGTAATAAAATTTATGGTGATTTTTGTTGGTTCAAAAATAATCGATCCCGAAGTATCGATTTATCACGATTTTATCAGTTTTCAGCAGCCAAATAAAATGGTTTGGCATGAAAATTTGATGAGCATACTAGGTTTTCTGACACGGCAAATTCAATGGCGTGATCCATTTGTGCATAGGATCATGTGATCAATCGATAGCCAGCAATGGCCATCCATGGTTCTCTCTGATGAGGGCCATTTTCCGTAGTAAAACGCCAAAACACCCCTAACGGAAATGGACGTTTCTCAGGGGGGAGCAAACTCAGACCCGTGCTACGCAGCATTCGAAAGATCACATCATGGGCTTTCAGAATCTGTAATAAAATTTATGGTGATTTTTGTTGGTTCAAAAATAATCGATCCCGAAGTATCGATTTATCACGATTTTATCAGTTTTCAGCAGCCAAATAAAATGGTTTGGCATGAAAATTTGATGAGCATACTAGGTTTTCTGACACGGCAAATTCAATGGCGTGATCCATTTGTGCATAGGATCATGTGATCAATCGATAGCCAGCAATGGCCATCCATGGTTCTCTCTGATGAGGGCCATTTTCCGTAGTAAAACTCCAAAACACCCCTCACGGAAATGAACGTTTCTCAGGGGGGCGAGCAAACTCAGACCCGTGCTATGCAGCGTTCGAAAGATCACATCATGGGCTTTCAGAATCTGTAATAAAATTTATGGTGATTTTTGTTGGTTCAAAAATAATCGATCCCGAAGTATCGATTTATCACGATTTTATCAGTTTTCAGCAGCCAAATAAAATGGTTTGGCATGAAAATTTGATGAGCATACTAGGTTTTCTGACACGGCAAATTCAATGGCGTGATCCATTTGTGCATAGGATCATGTGATCAATCGATAGCCAGCAATGGCCATCCATGGTTCTCTCTGATGAGGGCCATTTTCCGTAGTAAAACTCCAAAACACCCCTCACGGAAATGAACGTTTCTCAGGGGGGCGAGCAAACTCAGACCCGTGCTATGCAGCGTTCGAAAGATCACATCATGGGCTTTCAGAATCTGTAATAAAATTTATGGTGATTTTTTGTTGGTTCAAAAATAATCGATCCCGAAGTATCGATTTATCACGATTTTATCAGTTTTCAGCAGCCAAATAAAATGGTTTGGCATGAAAATTTGATGAGCATACTAGGTTTTCTGACACGGCAAATTCAATGGCATGATCCATTTGTGCATAGGATCATGTGATCAATCGATAGCCAGCAATGGCCATCCATGGTTCTCTCTGATGAGGCCATTTTCCGTAGAAAAACTCCAAAACACCCCTCACGGAAATGAACGTTTCTCAGGGGGGCGAGCAAACTCAGACCCGTGCTATGCAGCGTTCGAAAGATCACATCATGGGCTTTCAGAATCTGTAATAAAATTTATGGTGATTTTTGTTAGTTCAAAAATAATCGATCCCAAAGTATCGATTTATCACGATTTTATCAGTTTTCAGCAGCCAAATAAAATGGTTTGGCATGAAAATTTGATGAGCATACTAGGTTTTCTGACACGGCAAATTCAATGGCGTGATCCATTTGTGCATAGGATCATGTGATCAATCGATAGCCAGCAATGGCCATCCATGGTTCTCTCTGATGAGGGCCATTTTCCGTAGTAAAACTCCAAAACACCCCCCATGGAAATGACCTTTTCTCTGGGGGCGAGCAAACTCAGATGCGTGCTATGCAGCGTTCGAAAGCTCACATCATGGGCTTTCAGAATCTGTAATAAAATTTATGGTGATTTTTGTTGTTTCGAAAATAATCGATCCTGAAGTATCGATTTATCACGATTTTATCAGTTTTCAGCAGCCAAATAAAATGGTTTGGCATGAAAATTTGATGAGCATACTAGGTTTTCTGACACGGCAAATTCAATGGCGTGATCCATTTGTGCATAGGATCATGTGATCAATCGGTAATCAGTACTTGACCCATTATTGATTTTCCTGTTGTGCATCCAATACAACCACACAGACCAGATGTTAAGAGATTTCTGGCATGCTGATTTCGACTATGTTATCCATTAATAGCCATGATCTCTGTGTCAATCAATATCTGATATCGATCGGCTATAAATTATCGATTTTTTGTTACACAACCGATACACCCAGACCAGATGATAGAGTTTTTCTCGCATATAGTATGGTATGTATAGTACATTAGTTCAGTTATACAGCATCATGTAAGTGTGGATGTAATTTGAGTTGTTCTTGAAGTGTGACAACTGTCGGGTTCTCGCGCACTGAAAACAGTTGGTAAGGTACACACACAGAAATAAGCTATGTGTGGTAGTAGTTCTATTTCCTTCATCGCATCTAGTCGAAGCGAAAGGTCGTTTGCTTGCATACATTTGTAGTTATGGGCTCATTGACTGAAATCAAATGTAGTGAGTTGTGAAATCGGCATGCTAGAAAACCACTAACATTATTAGCCTGTGTAGTTGGAATATCTGCACAGCAAAAAATCGATAATCAATCGATATTGATTATCGAATTAAAACGCGTTGGTAGCTCTAGAACGACATCATGGTTGAAATTGGCATGCTAGAAAACCACTAACATTATTAACCTGTGTAGTTCGATCATTTGCACAGCAAAAATTCGATAATTGATCAAATATCGATTATCGATTTATCACGTGATCATAGCTGTAAATTGATGTCGCGAATGAATTTGGCGTAGCAGAAAACCCCCAATTTGGCAATCCCATTTTCCTTCTTAGCTGATTTAGTGAGGTGCTGAAAACTGATAAAGTCGTGATAAATCGATACTTCGGGATCGATTATTTTTGAAACAACAAAAATCACCATAAATTTTATTGCAGATTCTGAAAGCCCATTATGTGAGCTTTCGAACGCTGCATACTGTAGCACGGGTCTGATTTTGCTCGCCCCCCAGAGAAACGTTCATTTCCATGAGGGGTGTTTTGGAGTTTTACTACGGAAAATGGCCCTCATCAGAGAGAACCATGGATGGCCATTGCTGGCTATCGATTGATCACATGATCCTATGCACAGATGGATCACGCCATTGAATTTGCCGTGTCAGAAAACCTAGTATGCTCATCAAATTTTCATGCCAAACCATTTTATTTGGCTGCTGAAAACTGATAAAATCGTGATAAATCGATACTTCGGGATCGATTATTTTTGAACCAACAAAAATCACCATAAATTTTATTACAGATTCTGAAAGCCCATGATGTGATCTTTCGAACGCTGCATAGCACGGGTCTGAGTTTGCTCGCCCCCCTGAGAAACGTCCATTTCCGTTAGGGGTGTTTTGGCGTTTTACTATGGA
Organism: Sabatieria punctata; assembly: GCA_030248155.1. Classification (NCBI taxonomy): domain Eukaryota; kingdom Metazoa; phylum Nematoda; class Chromadorea; order Araeolaimida; family Comesomatidae; genus Sabatieria; species Sabatieria punctata. The sequence continues at coordinate 13,093 of JASANB010004250.1, forward strand.
AAATGGCCCCATCAGAGAGAACCATGGATGGCCATTGCTGGGTACCCAGAGGGAGTTGGGCGGAACTGTTTTAGGGTTTTACTTTGGGGCCATAGGGATGTCCAACGCACACCATATCGGCCGATTCCGCCGACCCCCCACTATACATGTCTGCCTGATGGCCGCCCGATCTCGGTTGACAATGACAATTAAGAAAAATCGCTGTTTCTGGAAGCTCTTTTTGTCATTTTTTGCTTGTTTTTAGCTTTAAAACGCTATTTGGCAGCTTAAAATAGCGATTTTTAGCGTCCTTACTGAAAAAAACGTGCTAAAAACGCATTTCTAGGCGTTTCGGAGCTTTTCGAAATTTGCGACCCCCCACCTGGGCGAAACCCCCCCTCGACCCCCCACCTGAGGAAAACCCCCCCTACCCCCCTCCCCCCAGGTCGGCCCGGAGCTGTTACATGTATGCCTCTGTTTGTTTGTTTGTTCCATTGTCCTTTCAGACAGCTCTTTTCAGAGCAATTCAATGGGTAGTCCTGCCTACACACATCCCTCTCCCTTGCTGCCATTAGGCTTTCAGTCGACTACTTCCAGTCGCTTCGACCGGTTTCGAGCCCACAAAGACCGCTCTCACGGATTCCGGGACCGCCGTAGCACAAGGGATAGCGTAAACTACCGATGGCCAAGACGCCGTAATGAGACTTACCCGACAGCTTCCTCCAAAACAGCGGCCTGCACATGCCAGAGATCTCTCTGAGCGGCCGACTCCAGTTTCTGCAGTTCGGTTTGTCGCTGCTGTCTGTTGTGCTCGATTTGATTGGCTGTGGCGGTAGAGTGTGTGCACGCTTGCACCTGAATCTATCTATCTGACTCAATTGAAGAGAAGCTAAGGTTTACAGACGTACGCTGATTTTAGAATTGACTGGCTTTGTGCAGGAGTGGATGAGACCGGCGGTACAACGGAGCTCTACGTTCAGCTGAAAGGAAACCGCTGTAGACGAGAGAAAGGCATGTCTGATAGTACTTGAGTGTCGCTGGTGTGGTAGAGAAGCGGCAGCAGCTCTATGAACCGACTATTGAGCAGACTCACAGAATCCTTCACCGATATGAACACACTGAAATCTTTTGACAGTCAGTGGTAGTCACTGAACGTAGGTTGTTTGTCGGAAATGCAGTTGTGGCTATGGCCGCATTGTCAGTATGGCTAACCCGATTAAAGCGCGTATCTATGGAGAAAACCAATCACAATAAGTTATAAACAGTTACTTTGGTCCTTTGGTAGTCAAGATTTCTATGCAGGGTCCGACCACAGCCAGCATCTTTCTGGTGTTGCACATGGTAGTCAAGTCAAGCATCGGAGGCGGCAATTTAGTGGGAGGCGGGATTTCGGGAGGAGGCACAGATTTGGACGCCTCGTTCTCCAGTCTTTCAAACAGACGCTCCAAAGCCGGACGACTGGCCTCGGTGAGGGGCGTACTGGTGGGCGGAGACAACTGCGACAAATTGACGAACGGCAGACGCAACTTGTCGGCCCAGGCACGCACGCTGGCCATGTCGACGAAGTTTAGCCACAATTCCTAAACAGGAACGTCTAAGAATGGAATATAGACAAGAAATCAGTACCTGATCTCCACTGATAACCATCTGAGCCAGATAATCCATAGAGACCTGGACAGAATCACTCTCGTACGGATTGTATAAACGGGGATTCCAAAGCCATTCTACTACGGCACTTACGCACCTGCAATTGGTGAAATATGTAGAACCACTGAACAATCGAATTGTACCAATTAAACCAGCCAGGGATTTCGAAACCCGGCCCCACCTACCAAATGCCTATTTAAACTTGTTTTCCAAAACCTAAGCTGGAAATCTGAACCATGAGAGAATCTGAAGGTCCCCGGTTCGATCCCGGGTCTCGGCACCAATGAAGAGAGTTTATTGGGAGAGCACACTAACAAACAATGACAAGAGGTTAGACGAGTGGGTGTTATATACAGCGAAACTCTTCCAAAATCGATGCTCAAATTATGGTGGTTCCGAGGTGATGAGAATGGGTCTGCCTTGAGATATCAGGACAAATGGCACTGACGGCACGATATGGTACCGATACCAGGTGGTAATCGTTCAACTTGTAATCTCATAACACCTGGTTCGGAACCGTATGGATGAGTGCCTAACTGTAAGAGTGATCGAACGTACTGTCCAGCACTGTTGGGATTGTCTTTCTGTTTGTCAGCAGCTGCCTCTAGACTCGTTTTCAGCGTGTCCATTCGCGTCTGGGAAGAGCGACACCGCAAGCAACGCAATCCGACGCAGACGCTAAAAGCCAACTCTGATTAAAGCTAAACTGCTCCAGGACTGTCAGCAGAGGGACGCACGGGTTGTCGGCTCTGACCCTGCGCAGTAATCGGAGTGCCAGTTGTTGGGCGGCCAACACAAGTAAACTGTGATCACTGGACAGAGAACAACACAAGTCTGCCCAACGGTAATAGGGCAGCCGTTCCAGCGGATACGATAGGCGCTCCTTCGCACACGCCTTCTGAAATACAACTCATACAGTGTAGTTAAGTTTGAGACCAATAGTTATTTGTGTAAATCATGCCAGCAAGCGCATAGTTTACACTTACATTCAGGCTCATACATGTAACAGGTCATCCGCCGAAGCAGGAGAAGGGTGGGGATCTGGCGCCGGCGGGGGGTCTGAGGCCAAATGCTAGGGAGGGGATTGGGCACTAATACAGCAAAAAGTGCTGTTTTACAAAGGATTTCTGCAATTTTTGTGTCTGAAATTGTAGAAAATCGCAAAAATTAGCTTAAAAAATTACTTGCAAGACAAATCGTTTTGGGGGTTCCCATCCGGGGGTCTAAGACGGGTGGGGGCAGACCCCCTGTTACACTTATAGTCAGGATTACTGGTACCAGTACCGATTGCCCCATTTTCACATCTATCCAGGTACTACCTTAGGTATCTTAATGCAAGGAACTTGCTCATGACGCTTTAGAAAACACTTCTGATAGGATACGAGTGAGAGAAAGTAAAACCTTAAGCGCTTGTTCCAAGGCCAAGCTGCTGTGCTTAACCATAACTTCATCGAGTCGTTTAAAAAAGGAAGCGAACGATTTCTCTTCCACCATCAAAGCCACGAAAGCAAACCATGGAAACTGCGGAAACCACTCACTCCCCAACAGCGCCGGTGGTACGCTATCTGACCCGGAAATCCAGCCGAATACCCCCTTCGACTGCTGACTGGCTACACTCATCACACCCTGCAATACTGACTTTTATTCTGAATGGTACCGCACCGCCTAATATCCAATACCGTAGTGGCACCGTTGCCAACCCAGGGACTGAACGTAAACACACTAACTGCTAACCTGATGAACAAGAGAAAGAGACTGAGTGACCCGATCCAACAGTTTGACGTTCTTTGCCAACAAACAACGCACGAGAGTGTCGAGCAAGAAGAGAACAGAGCGGTCGTTGTTGGAATCGGAGCGACTCAAGGCCAACAAGCGGAGCCAGGCTTTGATCACCTGATCCAAATGGTCCGTCTGCCCCAGCACATCGCACGCCGAGCCCAGCTGGTACTGCAATTTGGCTACGGAATCAGTGCTGGCCTGGTAAAGATGCCAAATTACCGATATAGCAGAAGCTATGAGTTGGAGGTATTTGCCAGGAAAGGCCGTGTCCGACGCTTTAATCAGAGCCATCACCAACGACGACTGATCTGCATGGATGACTTTGTCCACACAGCACAGAAAACTAAACTCCAGCTCTTACCTACCTCCTACACGCTGATATTTAGCATTTTCCTATCTACGTACAGGGTCCGCCAAAAAAACAACCCAGCAGACTTTTTGCTGTGGGAACCGTATATCTCAACCGATTTGAATGAGACGTTTTTTAAATGAAAGACAAATAAATTCTTAAAAGATTGCTGAAATTTTCATTAATGTACTCTGCTTCGTTCCTAAGATATTGGCTCTCAAAATCCAAATAGTGATTTTGGCAGTAAACAAGAGGGTTTTTTTATTATTCCGCTGCATTTCGTAATAAAACGGATTCCTGCTACTGCTGAGCGCTATTGGAGGCTTATACTGGTGACACACAAACTCGGTTTACTTCAATAGTAAAGTCTCGTTAGCCCTCAGCAGATATTGTGAAATTCAACGGAATCGCTCTTGTTCTTTGCCAAAATCTGTTTCGACTTTGAGGGCAAATATCTCAAGAACTAAACTGTGAATCTGAATAAAAATTGCACCAATCTTTCAAGAATTTATCAATCTTTCATTCAAGAGGCAAATATCCCAGAAACTAAGCAGGCTATCTTAATAAAGGTTTCATCAATCTTCTCGGAATTATATTTATCTTTCATTTAAAAAGGATTCATTCAAATCGGTTGAGATTTGCGGTTGCTACAATGAAAAAGCTGCCTCTGCGGGGTTGTTTTTTGACCGACCTTGTATATTCAGCGGTTAGAAGAGGCAAGTTTTACGAAGGGATACAACCTAACAGGTAAAAAAGCATACGTGGCATTTTGCAAAAAATTGTCGAACTCAGCAGCGAATGAGAAAACCACTCGAGCCACTATCCATATAGCACCGTAGATGCAACCTGCGTCAACAAGCGCGTTCAGCAAAGGCAACCCGTCTTTCAGAAACGCAGTCGGACTGGAAACATTGAATATAAACTAAGGAAAAACCTAAAAAACGAAAAATATAACCTTATAATATGGTAGCGCATCACTGCCATGTAATACACTGCCAAGTCCTTGGGCTGGGACGGAGGGTCGACCGACTAAATACCTGACACATTCTGTAACATAGATCAGAGAGAGGGACAGACTTACAGTTGGATCGATTTTAAGACGCACCAAAACATCCCAACAGAACGCGTCGAACTGATGTTCTAAGTCGGGAATACGAAGCGCAATTTTAGACGCCTAAAACAGAACGACCAGAAAGACATTAATAAAAACATGACTGCAGTGAAAGACAACCTTTCTAAGGGAAGCTGATATCAGTCCATCGAACGACTTGCAATGGGCGATGTGGGCCTTGGTCACCGTTTCGGCCACCAGCAACTGAGTCTCCGAGTCGATCCACAGTTGACCGTCGCCGCCGGGCGTGGGACCCCAATTGAAACTGAACAACAGACGACGCGCCACACGCGACGCGGCGCTGGCTGGATCGCGACCGATCAGCCACTTTCCCATCAGAACTATGTCCTCTGTCTGGGGACGACAGTGGGACAGGGGCGCCAGACTCAGCACCTCTTGAGTGAACTAAACCAACCCACACTACGTACTGCATTACCAAAGCAACTTTACTCAGCCAGTCCGCAAGTACGTACTTTTATTATTGTTAGGCTAAATCTTGATGAATGATGAAGCTCATGCTAACGCTTAAATTCTGACTTACACTTTCCAATGCTGGTCTAAGTACAGTTGTTAGAAAATTTTTTGAAGGCGAAAAATGTTAACTTTATTTTTAAATTTAAAAAAAATTGAAAATCATCCTTCTGGATCCGGCGTGCTAGTCCAGCCAGGTAACAACAACTTTTCCACCTTTGCATCTTTAGTCAATCAACAAATAAGTTTGAAAGCCTTTAGAGGCACTTCTAGGTTAATCTTAAGGAAAAAATTGCTTAAGCAGTCGTTGTTAGACTTAGTGCAAAAGAAGTATGTACTGTATGTACATGAATTATCCAACTTGCTGCCCTAATTTGAATACCGATTTATGAAAAAAATTTTAGAGCCTTCAAAAAAACTTTTTAAAGGTTTATAAATTTTACCCTAACAACTGTGGGTCTAAGCAGAAGTCTGAATAATACAAGTCGGCAATTCAGGACCGACTGGTACTGTCATAATAAGCTCTGAGCATCGAAAGTAGATTTGTAGGTTTACCGAATCCAGTGCATCAATATTTCTGTCGATGAGCCGTAAGATTGTACTGAGAACGGACGGGTTGCTCTGGATGAAGGCGCTGACAGCTTCGCTGCCAACCTTGTGCAACTGATCTCTCGTGTCTTCTTTGACAAAGCAAATCTGCATAACTGACCCGTCATCTAATTAAAGAGCAACCAGTGATTACCGTGAAGAGGACGTTAGCCATAGAGTCCAGTATTTTAGAGTGGCCAGAGGCAGACGCAACGTTGGCCAGTGTGCTGAGCAGATATGTAGCATCGGTGGCGTCCACCTCGGCCAGACGATTGGTCAGTGCACCCGCATCTACAAAACTGATGGCACGCAATGGTTAGATTAATGTTCAGCTACCAGCCAGGTCGATATTGTGCGAGTTGAAATGAAGAGCGCACAATTCAGAAAACCGGTAGTTATCGGGCGAGAGTAGCAGCACCGCCACCTTGCACAAACAACTCAACGAAGCTTGTTTGAAAGGAAAGTCCACCAGAAACTGCCACACGCCCAGTCTAAACTCTTGGCATCGTAGTGATTATCCACTGGGCAAAATGCCACAAGCAAAACCCGACCCTAAGTCAGGGTCAAAGTCTTACTTCTCTGACGAAATCAAACAGTGTACGCCGAACAGCAAAAGTCGGTCAAATTCGCCTTGAAGCCGGTCTACAGTGGCCGAATCGGGATGAAGTAGTTGTTTACAGTGTTCCCAGTATCCGGCTATGTAACGCACGCTCTGTCTAAACACAAATGTAAGCAGTTTGCTCACTCAAACTATTTGAGGCTCCATCCAGCTACCTACACACGTAACCGATTTGCTTGCAGAAGAGTCTGTACTGCGGTCGGTTGTACGTCTGCATTCCATCAAACAGAACTTTAGTGGTAGTCAAGTGAAAGGCAAATAAGGACAGAACATCTGCTTCGGTCATGGCTGCAAAGAGAGTCTTGCTCAGACACAGGCATGCATAGATAGGGGAACGAAATAAATCTTCAGAAATCTGGTGTGCTTAAGATCGAGAGTAGAAGAGAAAGACGTACCGGTAAAATTGAGCTGTCTGAAGAGTTTTCCGAACAGGTCGGCAAAGTTGAATTGATTGAGCAGGGCCAGCAGATCGGATTCAGGAATGGCCACTATTCGGGAACTCTCCTCGTCGCCGTCGTCGTTCACAATCGTCCAGGACACGTCTTGCTCCTCCAACTCCGACTGCACGAACCGGTTCAGAAACTCTTCCCGACATCTAGAAAACGGCACTAGTCAAACGAGAAGGTCAGACATGAGAAGGAAAAATGGGCCGAAAAAAATGGAGAGGGTACGGCTTTCCTTCGGAGGGGCCTGGAGAGCAGGAAATCGCTTTCCCAAGTAAATCGCCAAAATTTTGGAGGTGGTATTGGTGACAGTCGAGAGTGTAAGGGCCGTCTAGTGGGATTTGGCCGAAATTTTCTGTTTTTTTTTAAAGTCGCAGAATTTCTACCAAGAATAGGTCGCTAAAATTTTCGGATGGGGACTACGCGGCTGGGGAGCGCCTACCGGCGAGGGGGTAAAGCCCCTAATCCCCAGCCCATGTATGAGGTCAGCTGGGCTAAAGAGGAGCTGATTAGATTTGACAAAAAACAGGCAGACACTTAACGGTCTACTGGGATTAGGAGTGCAACTACCGTTAAGTGAATTTTAACGAAAAATATAGCACTGTATTAGCAGAGAAAGCAATACCTGACTGGAGTGAGGAGAAGATAGAGCATGGCCACGAAGTGATCTGTAGCCAGTCGAGCATCTGCACTGGCATTGATGCAATAGGGCTGGACGAGGGCCACCAACCACCGATCCAGCGTAATCGAACAGCGCAGCAAGTGACACAGCAGAAAGTGATGATCGAACTCGGTGGATGCTTTCAGCAGCACGGCTCCCTGCCGCAAACAATAGAATAAATAGCACAGGACCGGCAAACCAGCACACAACTCACCAGTTCAGTCAACCAATTCTTGGCATCGGTTAGGAAGGCACTAGGCAGAAGTGGAATGCGCAGGAAATGGAACAGAGCTGTCATACAGAAACGCAGTCGAATTTTTGCCGGCGAGTCTCTTTGGTTTGTCGCCACCCCCAACAACACTGAAGTATAGAAGTTAGGACAGCTAGATTAAGTTGGAGAGACGTACAGCAGGGTGGCGAGGAAACGGTGAGAGAGTGTTGGAGCATGAAGTCTTGATTGGCCTTCACCACGCACCAATAACATCTGAGAGAGGCGGTTATGGCCGCGCTGCCCAGTAACAGTCGTTCCTCCAGCAGACACTTGCTTCGTGCAGCCAGAGCCTCTTGCAGTTCGGTCAACTTTCTGTGACGCAGTTTAGCTGTCTTGTAGCTGGCACTGCCAGAAGCTGTGCGGTCGTCGCCGCATCTGCCCTCAAACAGTACTCTGCCATGCCATACCAGATCAAAGCATACATGGGTTGGAAAAAAACGAAAAGAAACTGAAAGGTAGGGGCAGGAAGAGGATATTTCGCCCTTGTATATGAAATGGCACCGGCGCCACGCACGTAGAAAATCCATTCTGTTAAACGCACGCAGTATTCAGGGAAGGGTTGGGGTCAGTTCGCCGCGACCGGTTCGCCGCGGCCGGTTTGCCGCGAGCCAGTTCGCCGCAGGGTTATTCCGCCGCGGACCAGTTCGCCGCAGATAATAATTTTTAAATTCGGTTTAGCAAGCGTACTTGTACTGTCGCAGGAAAAACGACTCTGTCGGCATGGTTAACAGGATCTGCTTACACGTGTTAGCAAATCCTGTACGCATATCGTGTTAAGAGTCGATGTCTGAATCAGGCAACCCTCCCTATGCACAAAAATAGGTCGACCTCTCCGATTTTGCTCAAAATTTGCATAAATGATGTACCTTAGGGGAAACCAACGTGTACCAACTATCAGCCCCCAACTCCGCCTAATATGCAAATTACGAGGGGTCAAAGGTCAAATTTGGGGTACCTTATTCGATTGAGCGTAACTATGCCAATTTTCAACGCACTGTGTCCGTGTTTCTTTTAAACGATAGAGCCTGCTCTTGGCTTTCCAACGAGCTACACAGCGTATTTCTACATGGCTTCATTCGTAGTTATAACGATTTTTTTTCATTTTTTGATGACCCAAAAATCGCTTTTTTGCCCACTGCAAAAAAAATTCCCTCCTAGCCCCCCTTTTTTATTTCTTTATTTGATAGCCCTTGATGAGAGCTTTAATTTGATGTAAAATATGAGCGATTTCACTGGGGCATTTTTGAGAAACTTGCATTTGAATGTTGCTACCCAAGCTGACTGCTGCGAAATTTCTACTGTAAGAACTGCCCGGAAGTGTGTTAGTTTGCATCCCAGTAAGTTCAGGATTCTTTTACTGTATAGAGCGTTTCTCGAGCTATCACTTGATTAATTGAGGTTGAGATACATACAGTATGACTTTGTATCAAAACTGTTCCAAGAATGTTGAAGATCCTTTTTGCCATCTCAACAGCATAGGCTCGGAGTTAAGTAATCTGGGTCGTTGTCCAAATCCCAATCATCAACATTTCTTCTTTTTGTTGGTGTAAACAGCTTCCATGGACGCTCATTCTGACCAATCCAGACTGGAGGACCATCAATGAATTCGTAATATTGATGACTTTCAATAGCTGCTTTCTCCTGTGAATACCGGTTCCAAACGAAGAGTTTTATCTGTTGTACTGCCCTGAAAGTGGATTTTACACATCGTATCTTTTTAAGGCAGTTGTAACGAATTTATCACCAGGTATCTTCAGTTGAATGTACTGATAGAAGAAGGTGGGTCACTGACCCAACCTTGCGAAGTCTGAAAAGCGGAAATGTGTGGACAGCATTCCTTTCAAATCTAAAGAAACATCAAACAGTATACATGACAACATCTTCTGTTACTCTGGCTATACTTCAAAGTTGACGCAGACACGTCGCTAAGCTGGCTAAACACAAATGGTAAATTCATTGTTCTTGTGCGCCCTTCAGTGCCGCGAAACGACACAGTGATTGGAGATGTGCTGGTAAGAACACCAGCACCGTTGATATTGGCTGTTTTGATAAATAATACGTACACACCTGAAGTATTTCTGTGTAAATTAAACTCAGTACTGAACTTTGACAAAATAATCTGATTCCTAAACAAGACTGACCTAGTTTTTCACTATCTTTCTGAACAACACCCGAGTCACTGTTCTTCCACTGAGTTTTGATACCACTGAACCATTCACTCAGAATGAACTTGAGACCTGAAAGATTTTTCATGTTCAAAAGGCAAAAACGGAATCTCTACTCATCCCATTGGTCTTACTCATAGTATGCTGTTTGTAAGCAATAGAATAAACCAAACTTGAATACTTACTAGGTCCAGGGTTAATTTCAATCCATACTTCTTCCAGCATCCATTCCGATTGTGATTTTTGGTGGAGAAACCGTAAGCTAATCGGCTTAAATGATAAATAACTCTTATGCAAGAAAGTGTGATGCAGAAAAATAAACGTGTATATTGCTGTAGTACTTCTTCGAGACACACAGCTTTAACAGGATCTGCCCAATCAAGTCTGTGTTGTTTTGACATGCTGACATTGAAGCTAATTGTCTGAGTGCTGTAATCCACAATTCCAGACAGCAGAATTTGGAACTGTAAGCTTCCAGTATAGCCACAGTTTTTACAGGGTGCTGTCTTGATGCCGAAATTGTATTCACCTATGTATGTACATATGTTTAAGCAAAGTTCATTCAGGTTCACAAAATTATTTATCAAAACTTACAGTTTTTCTGGGTTTCTCGGGTTCTACTGGATATTGGAACAGTAGTGACAACAGCAGTAGGCAAACGTGAAGCGCCTGTAATATTGGACAGTCAGCCTACTACACCTTTTAATAAATCAAATACTTGTTGTCACTGTAACAGTTCCCGGTTTCAGTGCCTCTGTCCAACAGAAATTTTTCACATCATAACCATAGTACCATCTATGGTCCTCTGAAAACAATTTTGTTCATATTGAAGATTACTTACAATGCAGGTGTAATTAATTTCATAGCTTGGCTGATAAATCTGATTACAGCACAGGCAAAGATTATAGTCTATTGGGCAACCTGCAGTGAAGAAGGGTGTAAACTTGTTAGAACAGCTCTTGTCTTCTTGATACGGAATTCCTTTGCATAGCTTGTAGGCATTTGTTGAGACTTTCATGGTTTTTTCATAAAAAACCTCAAATGCGTGATGGTACGGTCCACCTAGCCACCCAATACATGGCAGCAGTGAAGGACCATGATTACATGGGGGCAAATGCGAGACTAAAACAATCGCTGCATTAGTTTTGTGCAATTTGCAAAAAATGTGCTGTACTAATATCACGCCTAAAGACAACTCTCCAAGAATGTTGCACATATCTAGAGTATGCTCTGGAAAATGAATAATCTCCAACACGAGGTTCACCAAAGGTGAAGACTTGAAGACGGTTTCTGGGCACGATGTTTCTGTATGAGACTTCCACTGCTGCTAGCGCAGCAAGAGCACCACCTAAATATATATGTTCATGTTCATTGTTCACTAAAACAGTACATACCTTTTGCTTCAAAAGAATTTGAAGAATGGTTTGGTTAGAGTTAATCTTAAATTAAGTATTTTTCTAGGATTACTTTCTGTCAGATCAGCAAAAAGATTATTAGATTAGCTTAGAACAGATTATCATGTCAGTAATAAACCCGGTACCTAGGCTATGTCCAGTTACAGTGAGAGAATAGTTTGACTTTTCTTGTAACACTGTACGGATTGAAAGTTCAATGCTGGGTAGCATTGACCGGAATGCTCGAGAGAAGTACTGCTGCACTCTGCCTCCAGCTGGATGGGTTACAGTAGGAGCAAGGCCCGATAGTAGTTCTGTGCTTAGTTGAGACCAACCATTCGTTCCCCGGAACACCAGTACAACAGACTTGATTGCTGTGTCCAGCAGAATAAATGCTAGGCAGTCATGACCCACAACATCACATTTCTGTGACACAGTTTCCAGGAGTTGGATGCCAGGTACTGGTGCATAGCAGTGCTCTGCTCTTTCATTTTGATACGCAGTTGCACTGAACTGCAGCATTCGCAGGGACAGTTGTTCTGAAACATTACATTCATAATCCTTGCTTTTATAGAGTTGGTGCGAGTTTTACAGTTTCCTTTGTAATCTTTTTGTATTTTCGTCATGAAAACTGATCTTATCTAGCCTATTAAATTTAGACCAATTTTTTGAAAAAACACTTCTTGCTTTTGCTAAAGATTTCTAGTAGTGTCTACAGTGCCTATGTAGCTTTCAGAAATTATTGTTCAATAATTATTATACCATCAAATGTTCCATTAATTGCATATGGGTCAGGGCAATTAACAACATTGTCTATTTTCTGCTTTCCTGCACATGGATTCATGATGGAGCCATGCGCATGGCACGAGCTTGTTGGCGGGCACCAACGGCACTGATGCCCAGTCCAACTCCTCCGACTGGTGCATTCCATGCAACTTTTCATTTCGTTGCACCTGTTTAACAACAGTTGTGTTGTTAAACACAAAGCAAGCAAGACCGTAAGGAAGGACATAATTGATCTAAAATTTTTTTCCTGCAGAAGCAGAATCGTTCTTTGAAGTTTCTCGCATTGGCACACTTACGGATGGTCGAAGTGTTGATAATTGATTTGACCACCTGAATGCGCACGTTGTAAGAAAGTAGTCCAACCTTGTTTTTTTCTAAATGGTTTCTTCATAGTTTACAAAACTGGGATTTTTACTTGGGATACAGAACTTTAGTACGTTTCTTTAGTGTACATAGGTCGTAAGATTATAACAAAGAGTAAATCTGTATAACCTTGCCTGTGAAAACCTACCTCAGTCAAAGACAACGAATAAAAGGACTTTGAGGCAGCATATACAGCTTGAGGGCTACAAATCATTCAGCTGTGTATGGCTAGAGCGGATGCAATTTCCATTATCTGTCTGCGCAGGCCGGCAGAAAAAGAGCTAAGTGCTTTTCTGTCTGATAGAGTATGGCTAGAGCGGATGCAATTTCCATTAACTGTCTGCGCAGGCCGGCAGAAAAAGAGCTAAGTGCTTTTCTGTCTGATAGAGTATGGCTAGAGCTGATGCAATTTCCATTAACTATCTGCGCAGGCCGGCAGAAAAAGAGCTAAGTGCTTTTCTCTCTGATAGAGTATGGCTAGAGCGGATTCAGTTTCCATTATCTTTCTGGTGGGCAGGTTGAAACGATCTGCCTGTCCCAGTTGTCTCACTTCACTGTTTTGAAGTGCTTATCACCATGTCCGTTGCAATGCTGCACAATTGCTTACTTGTGCACTTGTGCCTGTCATTCATAATCTTAGAATTGGCAGCAGCACCTGTTGGGCGGTACCGTTCTTCAGGTAGGTTCTTCAGATATTGAAAGATTTGTATAAATACCTTTACCGTATTTACTTCTTTACTGTATTGTCATTGCTTGTTCCCTTATCGATGTTTGAAGAGCGTTATTTATCTCAGAAGCTAAAGACAGAGTAATCAGTATTACATTTATGTTTTTCGCTGTAACAGGAGGATTGTAGCTGAACAGGAAACTAAAATGATTATTTTCCAAACGCCAGAAACTGCTTTGCATGCATAGAATACATTTTCTAAATTGAAAGAGACAGTGACAAACTCAAACAACATTATTTGCAGAGTACAGTTTGGAAAGCAGCAATTCCGCTAAAGCCAGTGCATTCAACAATAGCACTCAATGCAGATTGAAGCGTGCAACAGATGATGAAGATGACGAAATTGATATGGATACAAGTACTGATGATCTCTATGGGTATGTGGACATACCACCAACGCCTGAGCCAATACCACCAACAGCTGAATGCTTTGTTGGCCCAGGCAAACCTGTCAAGACCAACGATCACACCCCTTGTGGCGATGGTGCCATGGGGGAACTGATTAGACTGTCTGACATTGACACCAAGACATGCCAAGTTGGTGCTTCATTGGAGGACATAGCGCACAACAACAACATAAAGTACATTCTTCAACTTCTCCTTGCCAGAACAGATGGTGTCTTCATTGATGATGTGCACTCAAAAGAGCATGAAGAATACCTGAAAAACACCTATGTTTGCAAAAAGCATTTGGAAGAGTTTGGGGCAAACTGGTTCAACTACCACAAACGTAGCTTTCGAAATCGAAAAGCCCCTGGGCAAAAATATTCCTGTTCTATTCAAGCATTGACAGATGTTCCCCCTGTGCACATACAATCAGCTGAAGCAAACAAAATGGTAACATGGAAGGATTCAAAAGAATTTCTGGCAGTCAAAAACGCACTTCTTCCTGTTGGACTTCGTAAGCGAATTTTTCATGAAAGTAGCATAAATTTAAAACATACTGTTCATTTTCAATTTTCAGCTATCTGCAAGCATCATCAAAAAGAAATTCGCAACATTATAACTGAAGAGCAGCAAAAACAGGTAAAATTGTTTATCTCATTTGAAAACAGAAGGCATTCAAACTATAGTTGGATTATACTATATAGGGATTGTTTTGCTTGCTCGGTATTATGAAAGAATTGCATATTATGTACTACACATAATCTAATAACTGTATTGCATTGCTAATCATATTGCTGTTCTTCACTGATGCATGGAATGAATTGATTTCAGGAAGCAACAACTGAGAAACCACAAGAACATCCAGGTCCCGATTTTCGACAGGATGTGGACAGACATCCAAAGACAAATTTTGGTTACAGTCAAGATTCACTATGTGGGTCTCAGCACATTTCCGATGAAGAACAGTCCGATTATCTGCCAAGTCAAGAAAGCAAAAGTAGTTCACAGCAAGAGCGTGAACAATTGCGAGTTGCCTGGGAACAGAAGGTTTTCAAAATCCATAAAGCTGTCCGAGGTTTGGCAGAAGCTGCTGGAATGGCTCATCCCCGTCTAACCCACCCTCGGAAAAACTTGCAGAACTATTCACCAATGACAATCTACAAAAAAAAGCTATCAGCCAAGATGTTGTTCCATGCTGTCAGTACAGCGTTTGCGCCCCAGTGCCCAGCGACATTTGAAGCAGATGCGATGAAGTCAGCGGCGCAACTATTTTGGGATCAAAGATTACCTCCAAAGTTTGAGCAGCTGATGCATCTTATTGGAGATGCATACACCAATGCTCAATCAAGCCCAGAAAAGAAAACAATCCTGTCTATTGTCGCACCCACACTGACGTACTCACAGCTGCAGAAGTATGTCCCAGGACTAACCCACCATATGTTTAAAGCGTCACGCTATTGGGCAAGGAAATACGGTCCTGGGACGTTTGTGTGAGTTTATCTAAGTATTGTATGAACCAAATGGAGAAGGTAGTAGTTGTTGTTAGGGACTACTCAGAACCACGGAAAATCAAGCGCGATTGGACACAGCAGCAAATTGAAGAGTTTGTGAACTTTTTCACTAGTGGGCACGTTGTAACCGAAATGCCATTTGGAACTAGCAAACTCACCACAAAGGACGGAAAAATCACTATTCCAAACGTCGTTCGAAATATGTGTTCCAGTCGTCTAGTTGACGAATACCTAAAATACCTTAACGAAAGGGGATTGAATGACAGAAGGCTCTCGCGAAGCACACTCATTCGAATTCTGAAAGCATGTACAGCAAAGAGGCGTAAAAGCCTCGCTGGTGTTGACTATTACACGGCAGCAGGTATGAGTGATTTTTGGGATAGCTGAGAGACAATAAGCTACAGTATGTGTATTCTAGCAAGTGAAGGCTTTGAATTTCTAATGGCACTAGTTGACAAACTTGGCTCTTTCACTGAGTCAAACGACTGGGCAAAGGACACAAAGAACGCTCTTCAAGATTCGAAATATTACCTAAAAGTTGGTTTCAAGCTCCACTTGAAAAAGGACTCCAAAATTAGCGACCACTGTTTTTCCTATGCGCTGAGCGATCCCAGTGACCCTGACTTTCAACAGGACTGTGTCCATGATCACAGTCAGCCAAGTCTTAGCTGCAATGCCTGTGACCGATTAGCGCTAACGTTAATGGAAGTCGAAAACGTTTTGAAGAATTCCAAGGAACTGTACACAAAGCAAAACCTTGAGGACGAGTATAACGAAGACCTATGGCTCACTGAGAATGCCACAAATGACATCAAGAAATACAAGGCCCACATTGTACGGACTGTGTTTTGTGACCGAGCCAAGCAGCAAGTACTGGACAATTTAAAAGAAGACGAAGTTTTCATTGTCATTGACTTTGCAATGTAAGTATATGCAACAGTACTCATCGCAAGCAAAGCCGTTTTCGAGAGAACTTTTGTGCTTTCTAAACTGCATACAAATTCAGAAAAACTGTTGCAGGAAGTTTTTGCCACGCAAAGCACGAGAATCACAAACAGGGTGGTTTGGGAAATCGGGTCTCACTTGGCATATATCAGTGGCCACCTACAAAGAGCGCGCTGAGGGAACCGCAGAAACAAAGACAGTCACGCACACGTATGTGCATCTATTACCATCAGCAAATCAAGTGTCATCGGAAGTCACAGCTATCCTGAAGCATTTGTTGCAACTGATCAGTTCGCAGAAACCGAAAGTGAAATATGCCATAATCAGAAGTGATAACGCTGTGAGTTGAATTTCTATCTCGCGCAAAATATCTTCTGCCAGTAGGTGGACATTACTTTAAAAAGGACTAAAAATTTTAGGGTCATTACAAATCGTCGTCAATGATTGCCAGTATTCCCGAGATCTCAAGGGGTCCTGTTGTTATCAAACGGTGGCTCTTTTCAGAAGCTCAAGTAACACATAAATTAACCGATTATCCTCTCGTTTTGCGCTACAGTGAAATTTTCAGAGCGGAAAAGGACCAGCCGACAGAGCAAGCGCACGCATAAAGAGACAGGTACGGTCCGGTCTGATAGGGGTACTACATAGGGGTACCACATACATTACGGTATGTACTCCAGCGATTAGTAGCCATATTACCAGTGCAACTCACTGTTTTTCAAACATGTATTTCCTTTAACATAGGTCTACCTATCAGTTGATGAGGGATTGGATGCAGTTACCGCTGATGACTTCATCAATGCTGCAACTTCTCATGGGGGGCTTCGAGGAGTTAGTTTTTTCATTGGGCACATTAACGATGGACAACCACAATCTGGAAAACAAGAAACAAAGCCAAAACGGAAACCAAAAGGCATCGAAGGCATTACAAAGTTCTCAGACTTTCAGTTTATGTGGACCACAGCAACTGTAGACGCGAAAGGCGACGAAGTCTTTGTGGCTGGGTCTATGCGGGTCTGGAGAATGCCATTTCTCGGGAATGGAAAACAAATCAGTATAAACACAGAAGCATTCAAGAAACTTGCTAATCACCACTTGTTCGTACCTGAACGTGAACACCACGAATCGTGGAAACCAATTGGTCAACCAGACTATCCTCAAACACCGGAAAGCCATTCGGAGCCTGATCAAGGCACTGAAATTCAAGACGAGTTCGATCAGCTTGCAGATGATACAACCGCAGAAGAGGCTCAGGCGATGGCGGAGTCCGGCTATGAGTTCAAACGTGATTTGCTGTACGACTGTCCAGAACCAGGATGTACCGCCCAGTTTTACTATTACGCAAATCTAATTCGGCATGTTGCCGGTGGAAAACACAAGTACAAACCTGAAAGACTCACTCTTTTGGATGCAGCTCAAGGCATGTTTACATTTACATATGCTTACTTGTTTAACTGTACTTTTAGCTCTTGTTTAATTCTTACTTCTATATGTCTTACCATAAATAGGTTCTTAGGGTTGTACGTTACTCGATTGGAAGAATTGCACACTTCTAAAGCTATGAATGACCTTCGCGCTGACATCAATGAAGAGTTGGAGACGCATGCTGCTCAACAAAGCGCATGCCATCAAAGCGAGACGCAACCTCTTGAACAGGGGTGGGCCTTGCGTGAAGCACCTGCTTTCACTCGTTTTTCAAAGAAACAGGTGCAGTACCTTGAGAGCAAGTTTCTTGAAGGTGAACAAACAAAACAGAAATTGAACGCAGCGCAGGTGGCCAGCGACATGAGAAAAACCCGTAGAGGTACTATTCACCTATTACTATAGCAAAAACATGTGCTGCATTATATGCACCATGTCACTTCGTTCATTTGAACAAATGTTCAACAAAATGCTTCAGGTGGCGCTCTTCTCTTCAATGTGAATGAATATTTGACAGAGCAACAAATTCTTGCATACTTCTCAAGAATGTCACAGAAGCTAAGGAAGGGTGCAGTTGAGCAGCACAACGTTGACAAACCAGAAAACACATCAGAAAACCGGTTTGCACCTCGGCATGATTACCTGGACGATGAAAACATTGTCACTCCTGAGGATGATGAAATGCTGGCAAACTTGAAAGAACATCTCGAGTGACTGAAGCAACCTATGCTGCACCACAATACTGTTATGCCACAGCTAATGTAAACTCAAAAGTTTAGAGTTGGGATACGTGTCAACCTGTCGCTTGTGATAAAAGAATCCTGAACTTACTGGGATGCAAACTAACACACTTCCGGGCAGTTCTTACAGTAGAAATTTCGCAGCAGTCAGCTTGGGTAGCAACATTCAAATGCAAGTTTCTCAAAAATGCCCCAGTGAAATCGCTCATATTTTACATCAAATTAAAGCTCTCATCAAGGGCTATCAAATAAAGAAATAAAAAAGGGGGGCTAGGAGGGAATTTTTTTTGCAGTGGGCAAAAAAGCGATTTTTGGGTCATCAAAAAATGAAAAAAAATCGTTATAACTACCGAATGAAGCCATGTAGAAATACGCTGTGTAGCTCGTTGGAAAGCCAAGAGCAGGCTCTATCGTTTAAAAGAAACCCGGACACAGTGCGTTGAAAATTGGCATAGTTATGCTCAATCGAATAAGGTACCCCAAATTTGACCTTTGACCCCTCGTAATTTGCATATTAGGCGGAGTTGGGGGCTGATAGTTGGTACACGTTGGTTTCCCCTAAGGTACATCATTTATGCAAATTTTGAGCAAAATCGGAGAGGTCGACCTATTTTTGTGCATAGGGAGTTCACTACAGGGTTGCCGGACTCAGACACCCACTCTTAATAGTGTTGGCGATGTGCTAACACGCTGGAGTCGGTCTCAGTGCCGACACGGTTAACACGATCTGCTAACACGTGTTAGGAGATCATGTAAATATATCGTGTTAGCGGATCGTGTTAACCGTGTCAACGCATCGAAGTGGTGCTGTGGTCATCGTTTGGTTTAAGTCTCTTTGTTACTGTCAGACATGACAAGGTATGCATACTGGTGAATCTTCAAATCATGACGGGGGCTGAGGGGGTAGCGCGGCTGATAAACCAAAAAGTCCCAGTTTTTATACTAAAATCAACATTTTTGGCATATTTTTCGTTAAATACGTAGGCTATTTTAAGCCCATTTACACCAATATCTAAGCACATTTTTGTCGTAACTGCTTTGTCTGTATTATATTCTTTCAAAAATTCCGAAAGGGTAGTTAGTGGCGGGCAGGCGGCTTGAGGGGTAGGTAAGAGCATGAGGGGGACCATCCCTCCCTCAGCCCCCTTTTCCCATGTCTGATAGTATAATTTACGTACAAAGAACATTAACGTCCCCAATTCTATGAAAATTGAAGAAAATGAATATTTGGACTAGACTATTAGAGAGAGGTTAACAGGGCGGGTATAAATTTTTTGTTGCGCCAGAACAGTCGGTCGAGTGGTTAGGCCACTGACTGCTGTGTGCGTGTGTAGCGAGGCGACTGCAGACGTTCACCTCCTTGACGCAACTAGTGTTTGTCACAAAGAGGAGTCGATGGCAAGTAGGCTGGCATGTGGCGCGTGTGCCAGCTGAACTTCTAAACGCGCTCACTCACTCCTCTCACCCACCTATGGTCGTCGGAGGCAGTGGTCTTATCAGCCAATGAGGAGTTGGACGCGCCTTATAGCCCATGACTACAGTCCCCGGGGCGCACGTCCTGCTCCCGACGTCGCTCCACCTTGCAGCGCCAGGCTTATCTGTTACTGGCTGCACAGGTGGTAGCGTGGGGCGTATTAGGCTCTGTTGTCTGTTGACCGTCCCGCGCTTCCGGGTAGTCTTACCGGTTAGTTACAAGACTAATCTTTAAAAATAACTTCTTATTTATAAGCTGCAACAGTATATGTACGCTTGCTAAACCGAATTCAAAAATTATTACCTGCGGCGAACCGGTCCGCGGCGGTATAACCCTGCGGCGAACCGGCTCGCGGCAAACCGGCCGCGGCAAACTGGGCGCGGCGAACCGGTCGCGGCGAACTGGGCGTCTCCCTTCAGGGAAAGAGTACTAACATTCATCTCTTCCCTTACTATGTACAACACTGCATCAAAACCAAAAAACTGTGAAACAGATTTGTATATAACATCCACTGATCTAACCCTTCTGTCATTGTTGTTTTGTCAGTAAACCGCTCTCTCTCTCTTCAACTGGTACAAAAATGCCAAAAACTAACAACAGAACTTACCGTTTGCGTTACAGTATGAGTTTGTATTTCCCACAGCTGCTCGTTGAGAGACTGACAGGTTCGATCCAGGTCAGTCAAATGCGCTTCCTTTACTTCCAGCTGTCGTGCAGCATCCAGATATCGCGACAACAACTCTACGAACGGATCTGTTTCGTTGGGAACAAGTTCATTCTGAATAAAACTATCACTAGAAACTGAACGGAACACAAAATCCAGTCTACCTGCACAAAGGCGTCCACAAAGTCGTTGGCGCATTCGAGTTCCTGGTTGAGGTAGAAGCTTCTCAACTGCTCCTCTGTCAGCAATTGGTTGGGCTCCACTTCTGCAGTAACCGGTTCGATTAGTTGGTCAGCGAGTCTGCCATGTTCCACCGCCTCGCCAACCGAAAACTCTGGCAACACTTGTGTCGGTAATGCGGGATAGAGCTCTGGAGAAACGGCCTTTTCCTGAGGAGCAGAAAGCGGTATTGCTGGCTCGATAACTTCCGACTCTTGCGACTTGACAGCAGTCTCTTCTTTCAACTCCACACTTTCTCTTGCATCTTGCCATTCCGCGGCGTCTTCTTCAATTTCCTCCTGGCACTTCTCACCCGGTTCTATCACTTCTTCGACTTCTGCAGTTGTCTGAGCAGAAACAAGTTCGGTTCCTTCGTCAGCTAATTCAGTGGGTTCCGCTCCGATCTCAGTCTGTTCGATTAAGGCATCGGTAGTGATCACAGGTTCTGACGCTTCACAAGCCACATCCGTCGTCTCTTCCTCAACAGCCTCCTCAGCTGCTGCTTGAACGGAGGCACCGATTTCCGTTAGTTGTTCACCGGAATAGGAAGACTCAGCCTCCAATTCATCTGCGCACACTTCCAAGTCAGCCACACGGTCCACCAACTTATCCACAGACACCTTCTGAACGCGTTTCTTGCGTTTAGGTTTCTCTACCTCCATCTAACCACCTAGGGATTAAGCGGAAAACCAAATTACAATCATCAAACATACGCAACGGCGCACAACCGCAATGAGTCATAATAATCAGGTGAGACAGACTGTTTTCAGTTTATCGGTGACCTAAAGCAAGCAAGAACAAGAGAACAAAGATGCGCACAGTCAGTAACAAGAGCAAAAAACAACTAAGAGCAGAAGGAACGAAATCACTCCATGCCGGCTGGATCGGGGGCCGGCGGAGCGCCGCCCTCTTCCTTATCTTTCTTCTTAGACCCACTGACTATGTCGTCGATTCGCAGTAACATAACGGCTGTCTGAAACCGACCATCTAGGTATACAAATTTTCAGCTGCGCCTTGTAACTTTTTGTCCTTTCGGACTAGGAGTAGCCAACTGCTATAGAGCAGAAAGAGACACAAGGTCCGGCAGCCTCCTTTAACAACAACCCTCCCCTTTTGCTGTCGGTGTGTGCAAGACAGCTAAGGTTTGGTTACCATTTATCTACTTGCCATTTCTGACTTTCGACGGCTTTGTGTCGACTAGTTCCCGTCGCCTCAACAGGTTTCGAACCCACAAACACATCGCTTCCACGGGTGCCGGGGCCGGCGTGACACACGGGATAGCGTAAACTACCGATGGCCAAGACGTTATGGAGAGATTATAGGAAACAGGCAATCTAACAATTAAGCCATCCAAACGCAAACACACCTCTATAGCGGTCTTGTAGACTTGTAATTTAACTGCCAGAGGATCGAAAACTCCCAACTGTTTCATATCTACCAACTGTCCAGTGGTTCCATCGATTCCCCAGCTCCAGTTGTCTTCGCTTTGCGCGTGTTTCGCCTACACAATACTCTCTTTACTTTAACATTCACCGTCTGTCAGTCAGCACAAGATATGTACGCACCCTCAGCGCTGTCAACTGTCGCACGGTCGAGCCGCCGCAATTCTGTATGAGAGTGCGAGGAATTACTTCCAAGGCGCGCGCGATCGATTTATACGGCCATTGACGGATCCCCTGGATGCTTTTTGACTTTTCGTTTAAAGCCTGAATGAGAAGAAAGCGTAGCACTGCAGTGTAAAGAGCAGCTAAACCGAACTACCTGAGCGAGTGCCATCTCGGCGGCGCCGCCTCCGGGCATCATCTTGGGCTCTTGCAAAACGTTGCGCACCACACACATGGCATCGTGCAAGTTCCTGTCTACCTCTTGCAGAATGTCCTTGCTGGCACCGCGCAACACCACAGTACACGCCTTGGGATCATTGCATCGCACGTATGTGTAGTATCTAGAATGACAGACAGACACAAAATGAAAAACACTCGGCCAAAATTATGCTTCCCAAGCAAGTCGGAGAAGGACGGAAGACTTTATTAATCTGAGTGTTTACTGCTCATTCACGGCGGAACCATAGCCTCTTTCTTTCACTTTTTCAGACTTTTCAGAACTCTTTCAGACTACCACTATCTTAGAGTTGCCTCGGCTGACAGATAGAACGGCTTCGAGAGACAGAATAAAGGTTTTGATCGATAAAACTCACTCATCTCCTATCTTCTTTATCTCAAACAAGTTGGCACCGGTTCCGATGTCTTCCTCGCGCGCTTCTTCCGGGTCGTTGACGATGCGTGCAGCAGACGCTCTAAAACTCAGATCAGATAGATAGTTAAGTGGACTGTCCGGACAGACACTAACAACTGAGCAGATCAAGGGGAGACTGTCGCCCTTCCCCGTAACTACAAGGACAGGTCCAGTTTGTGGCTACTATTTTATTTTTGAAAAACCACTTAAACAAACAGCCGAGTAATGCCAGCAAGACAAACACAGACCTGGCCAGGCGGTTGTTGTCGGTTTTCTTCAGTCTACGAATAGCAGTGATTCCGGCTTTCTGAAGAAAATGTTGGGCGAGATCAGATATTCCTTTTTCGGTGAAAACAACGTCCGGCTTCAGCGCTATCAAAGCATCGCACATTTTCCTAATCGACTCTTCTTCCTGCTGTAGAATCTTGGTGAAGTCCTCTTCACGAGTGATTTCGAGGGCCGTCTAAATCCGCTCTCTTACTTTCTACACAGACACAGGATAAACTATTCTTGATAGACGCCAAAATGCCAACATACATAACATAGGTCGACCGCCTTCAGGGGACGGGGATGGGAGGAATCCGACGCCCATCCCCGGATCTCAGCCTAAATTCCGAGGGTGAACTGCAAGAAAAAGCTGAAGAATAGAAAATTTTCAGCTAAAAATCGTAAAAAGTGCTAATTTGGGCTCAAATTAGAGCTAAAAAGTGTAGTTTTACAGAGAATTTTAGCGTCTGAAATTAAAAAATCGCAAAAAATTTGGTGAAAAAATACTGACTAGACTATAAAAATTGGCGGGGTAGTAAAAACGGTCTGGGTGTCTCCAGGGGTCTGAGACCTATGATAGGGTTAGTGCGATTAGAAAACAGAGTAAATGCGCAATAAAGATCGCATTTAACCGTCTTTTCTGTGCGTCGGCCTACCTGACTCTCTCCTTTCTTGTATTCGAGATTACAATCGAGCAGAAGAATTCGGGGATTCTCAATGCGCCGTCGCATCTTGGCGTGCGTTACATCTTTGTTCAACACTACGCCAGGCACCACCTCCGATTCCTCTATCGTGCCACCGGGAATCTCAAACACCCATCGACTACTTGGCTTCACCTTTTATGTACTAACCAACCACACTACCAATCTTATTTTAAATACATAAAACTACCGCCTTGACCATACATGGGCCGGGGGGGTAAGGGGGGGTATACCCCTCCCCCTCGGCCGGCCATACCCCCCCCTCGGCCGTCCATACCACCCCCTCGGCCTTCCACCCCCCCTCCCGGAGGGAGAAAATTTCGCTTATTTAAGGCAAAATAGGCGTTTTTTGGCCTTTTTTCGGGGGGACCCCCCCCCCCGAGGTCTCAACCCCCCCACCCCCCCTCCGGATTTTTCCGGCCCATGTATGGCCTTGACCAAGGAAAAGAATAAAAAAAGTGAAGCAGACCTTTTCGACTCGAATGTATCGCTTGATGTCGATCTCCTTACGCCCCTGCTCAACCACCTGCACTGTTTTGACTGCAGTCAACGCTATCTTCACGGCTATGTCCATCCACTTGGCTAGCATTTTGGTGCCCAAACAACTCTTCACCACTTTGCCCAGTTCTGCCTCGTTGTTCACGTCGATCGTTACGCTAAACCACCCACCCAATCCTCTACGTAGAACAGAAAGCAGATAAGGTACCTGTATTTGTCACGAGCCAGCACTATCATGTCTTCCAGCGCCATTCGGTAAGCTTGGATAATTATGGTAGGATGCATGTTCTGCTCGAGAAACGGCTCTGCCGTTGCCATCACTTCTCCAGCTGCAACTCACCTATTGCATACTCTAATCAATGCCCCTCTACATACATAGGCCGGAAAAATCCGAAGCGGATAGGCTGACTTCCCGAAAAAAGTCGAAAATCGCTTTAAAATTGACGATTTTCAACGAAAGTTACCAAACGTTTCGGGAAGATCGATCTAAGCCACAGTATGACTCCATATACACAAAGTAGCAGGTGCCGGCAGGGGAGAGAGATTGTCTGTCAGTGGGATTTCGCCCGAAAAATAAACAACCCCGAAAAGGCATGGAAATGCGTGTTAGCAACTAAATTGCACTGAATAACGAAAAACTAGCATAAAAAAGGCATTTTTAAGCTAATGACTTGTATGCCAGTTTGTTAATATTACCGGACCCGCTACTAGAAGTTGTAATTTTGGTTCAGATTCCCAAATTGTCGATAAGATGGGAGTAGAGTAGAGGCAAAGAGAACAACCTAAAACGATGACAGAGGTGGTTCCGTCGCCCACTTCCTCGTCCTGAGTGCGACTGATTTCAATCATTGACTTGGCTGCCGGGTGCTTGACTTGGATCTCGCGCAGAATTGCGTTGCCGTCATTGGTCATCACGATCCCTCCCATCGGATCCATCAGCATCTGCAACCAACCGCTCACTCACCACAGAACAACTGACAGCAAACACAACACCTTCAACATCGCCCGAGGGCCCAGACTGGTGCGGATCACATCTGCGATGGTCTGAAATCACACCACACTCACGTAGTCATAAAAATGTTTGTCATTTCCGCGTGCATTGAACAATTAAAGTGAAACTAAATTTCAGCTTTTAAGCGCAGGGTTCATACGGATCTGGGTTTTCCAAATTCCCTGACTTTCCCCGAGAATAGTACCAAATTTCCACGACTTTTAAACTAACTCACAAAAACATAGTAAATGTTTTCCAAGACTTTTCCTTGACCTCCATAATTTCCCTGACCCGCACGAACCGAGCAGCGCGAAATTTGCTGTTTTTTATTTAAAGGAACGTCAAAATTATGTCAATCGTCTAGATAACTGCTCTGATAGGTTGATCCCTGATCGGGTACCCTCCTCGAAACGATTTGTTCCGATTTATCTGGCAAAGGATTTTTTCAGGAAATCTCTAAAAATGTTTTAGAATTTCAGACGCTAAAATCGTCTGTAAAACAACACTTTTTAGCTGTATTTGAGCCCAAATTAGCTATTTTTGACAATCTTTAGCCGAAAATTGCGAATTCTGAGCGTCTTTTTAGTACGCAACCCCTTTTCCCTAGAATTTCGGCTCAGACACACTCTCCAGCCCCTCCCTATCGACGGATGACCTCTTACATGTATGCACTGTGACTGTATTAGATACAACAAGCAAACCAGTTACCTTAGTAGCAGTGATATTGCCTAGCTGAACTTTGTGGCCACTTTCTCGTTTAGTGTTTTGACCTGAAACAAATCAAAATTATATTTTTTAAACCGAATCAATCAAACGACACTCACTTAGAACAATTATTGGCACGCCGCCTCCCCGGATCATCACTGCTCACTTGCTCAAAGCTGTTCTGCTGCGAATCTGCAGTGGATTTGAGAAGAAAAGATTTCTGACCGCACCACCGCCACCTTTTCTATTCTTGCATTTTTTCTTATCTTATATTAAGCCGGCAAAGCTCCCCAATCAAACGGACTTCGAACTTTACAAGGTCATAAATCCAGAACTACAGCATATTTTATATTTGAGCGCGGTTTGTTTTGTTGAACTTCACTTGAAATTAATTGTCTACACGCCTGCATTATATAGCTAATCAAAAACAATTCTATCTCCCACCTTACCTAAGCCCTAAAAGAGCAAACTAAACTAGCACCTCGGCTTGCGCCTGAACGAATCAGAAAAAGCGAGAAGTATTTAGATAGATACCTATCAAAAAATTACGCTACATGGCAAGAATTTACTTATAAAGTTTATTAGTGTCGTCGTCACGCCACGCCACGCCTAATCATTCATAAACAAATAAAAAAGGCAAATAAAAGGGAGGAGGACTTCAATTTCAAATTAGAAAAAAACACCCGAATGTAGCACCAACTAGCTGCTTAACTGGAGTTCATTATTATTCTAAGCACCAACAACTCATGACTGCTGAGCTGATACACAGATTTAGTACTTCGGATGGGGAGATCACTCGAATTTCAAATTTTGAACACAGATGACTGAATGTGGTATCAAACGACTGCTGACGATCTCCTGATTATTATTTTACACATCAAAATCTAATTACTGCATGCTATATCAAGTTCTACCCCAGATTATGCGTTTAGGCGTGTGGTCAAATCCGATAAACGGCCACAGTCGGAGTTGCGCCAATTAGTGTGAAATACCGTAATGCACTGTAAAACGTGCGCACCCAAATTGTAAATCTTTAACAAATATGACCACATCCGGTATCAAACAACTACTATTGACTTGTACATTATTGGTACATTATATTACATCCACAACCAATTACTGCATGCTATCTCAGATTACGCGCTCATTATATCACCTTACTTCATCGATTATCGGCCGATTTCCCCCCCCCCCACTTACTAAAACAATCGTAGCATTCGAGTCCGCGACAGATATGTCTCCACACGGGGATTTGGGTAGGTATGACGATTAGCTATCGATTAAGCATAAACATAACAATATTCGTCCAAGCCCAAGGACGGTGGCCCCTTTTGAACGAAAATCATCACTATGAAAAAAATAGAAAAAGGAAGTTTTCTCAGTCATCTTTTGAAAGATAGCTATCAATTTTACTATGTGAGTAGACCTACCTTAGATGCATATTTCGGCACATTTACTTTCCGAGAACAACAAATTTAAAAACAACAAATTTAAAAACTTGAACAACAAATTTAAAAAATATAAAAATAATGAAAATGCGCGATTTCGACATCCCTAACTAAAACAATCGTAGCATTTGAGTCCGCCGACAGATATGTCTCCCCACGGGGATTTGGGTAGATATGACAATTAGCTATCGATTAAGCATAAACATGACAATAGTCGTCCAAGCCCAAGGACGGTGGCCCTCTTTAAACAAAAAATGGCCAAAAATGTACACACTCAAAACACTAATCGGCGCAAGTAGTGATCTCCCTACCTCGGATTACGAATTTTTGGCCAGGTCCAGGTCCATGGACGACTAAAAACTACTGGACACGAATCGACCCCAACACCCGTTTCCACAGTAGGCCTACTTTCAAATGGGCCGTATCTTTGGAACCGTTCAACCTACAATCAATATAAATACATCTTTAGAATCGCCAACGCGTGAGGAATCCAATTCCTTGCCCAAATCGCTTCCAAACTGACCATATAAAAAGTTCATTTTTGTCCATGGCGCAAATTAGGATTACCAAGCAACATTGCGCAGATTAGAATGCAAATTCAACCAGAGCTCAAGCCCCTCTACAACTTTGGTCATGAAGCCCAAAACCCTCCGACGCATCTGTAAGAACTTATTCGCAAAAATCTATTTATTCATTGAACTTAGAAACGGGCTGTAGTAATCCAGATGAGTGCGCTAATTGGAGTGATTGCACAGCAAACTGCCAATACAATAGGGCAGGGTCTCAATAACGAAGCAATTGTCGAGCAACACCCAGTATATTTTCAGGAAATAAACATACTTTATATCACCACAGAAATACCATAAATATGTAAATAGCTCAGACACTGTACCATTAAAGCAGGACCATTTTAAAGGCATCTTTCCTTACAGTCATCGACTACGTCCAAACTTTGTTATCTTGGCTTGCGCACTGGGCTTAATACCAGAAATAGTGAACTTCTTGACCAGGTTTTTGCACATGCAGTTGAAAAATTTAGTCAAGAATTCGGGTGAACGAGTGACTCTGCAGACAGGAAAGCTCAGACACGAGAATGTCCAGCAACTGGAAATCCTCTTCTAACAGCAACAAGACGGCTTCAACCATACATGTATTAGAGGGTTTGGGGGCGGTTATTGCCTGCTGGAAAGGCCAACCCCCTCACCCCCCCCCGCGAGACAGGTTAAGGGACCCCTCTACCCGACCCAAAAATACAAGTACCAGTAGTGGCTCCAGTACTAACAAACTGGCTCAGAAATCACAAATTTTTAGCTTAAAATTCGCTCGAAAAGCCTTTGGAAACCGAATTGGGCTTTTCTACTGCTAATATTTAAGAGAAATCCGGGTTTTTGGAAGCCAATTTTGTCATTTTTTTGTTGTTTTTAGCTCTAAAACGCTACTTGGCAGCTTCAAATAGCGATTTTTAGCGTTTTTAGCATCCTTACTGAAAAAACGTTTTGGAGCTTTTTGAAATTTTGGACCCCCCTCTGGGCGAAACCCTCTCTATCCCCTCCCCAGGTGGGCCCGGAGCTGTTACATGTATGGTTTCAACGACCAATGGCCGGTAAAAATCGCAGTGAAGGAACTTGTTCTTGAGACTAGCGTCGCTTTGAATGCAAGAAAACACCAACCAGGCCTTCAGACAGATTCCAGAAGAGGCAGCACTAGGGATAAATAAGCCACCACGACTAATTTCGCTCGGAAACATGCTAATGTTTTCAGAGTATACATCAATTTCAAGGGGAGGCAGCTCAGATTCACTTTGATCTGCGTCAAGAAGAAGTTCCTTGCATGAAGCACAATGTCTGGCAGTGGATCCTTTATGGATATCGATCAGTATCTGACACAAACATGATCTGGTTCATACATGTAACAGGTGGTCTGCCTGCCCCAACCCGAGACCGACTTATAGGCATCCTGGCATATGCGCGGTTCTGAATACGTAAGTTTAGCAAAAGTTTGAAACAAAAAACGGACAGTTTATAATTGGAAGCCGTGTTGGAACAGGGAGCGAAACAAGTACCAAAACGATCAATCAAGAATTATAAAATAACTATACCGGCCAATTTCAATGAGTGTACGGCAAGAATGACTGACGGCCAAGAATGTTTCAGCAGATACTAAAAGTACTAAAGTACTCGCATGCCTACGTAGTTGCACTTAGACGTGCGTAAGGCGTTGCAGGTGGCCCTGACACCACCTGGGTCGGTTTTTGCGAGAGGAGTGTCTAAGCAATCTGTGGCCCCGGGACCGGCCTTGCGCACAGACTCCCT
The DNA here is from genome assembly GCA_030248155.1 of Sabatieria punctata. NCBI lineage: Eukaryota > Metazoa > Nematoda > Chromadorea > Araeolaimida > Comesomatidae > Sabatieria > Sabatieria punctata. The sequence goes on from JASANB010004250.1 coordinate 42,965, forward strand.
TTAGCTTCCCACCCGACGGTGGTACCCATTTACCTACTCGCTGTCACCAGCTTTCGGTGGCCTGGGTTGGGCTTTGCGTCATCTAATTCCAGCCAGACTGGTTTCGAACCCACTACAACTGCTAGAGATGCAGGGGCCGACATGACTCAAGGCATCGAGCTAATCACTGAGCTAACGACGCGACTCAGCAAATACAAGTAGCAAATAAAGCAATTAGGAAGCAAATATGAATAAGTAAGAAACAAACTAGCACATAGGTAGGCATAAGTAGGGAGGGGCGTGCATGGGTAGGGGGTGCGGACAACAACCAACAGATCAACAACAGCTTGGCGCATGATAACACCCGCACACGCACTCACACACGCGAACACTGACCAGACCAGGCAAGGCGCTGCAGCAGACACGCCAAAAAATCGATAACATCAGGATTACTACAGACCGTTTCCAAGTTCAATGAATTTATAGTTTTTTGCGAAAAACTTCTTACGGATGCGTCGGAGGGTTTTGGGCTTCATGACCAAAGTTGTAGAGGGGCTTGAGCTCTGGTTGAATTTGCATTCTAATCTGCGCAACGTTGCTTGGTAATCCTAATTTGCGCCATGGAAAAAATGAACTTTTTATATGGTCAGTATGGAAGCGATTTAGGCACGGAATTAGATTCCTCACGCGTTGGCGATTCTAAAGATATAGTTATATTGATTGTAGGTCGAACGGTTCCAATGATACGGCCATTTGAAAGTAGGCCTACTGTGGAAACGGGTGTTGGGGTCGATTCGTGTCCAGTAGTTTTTAGTCGTCCATGCCAGGTCCAACAGCAGTAGTGCGCCAGCAACGCGGCAATTAGTGTTTTCGCTCGCGTTAATGGCTAGTAGATGGGTGCCGCGCCATTAATAGATAAAAATTAGCATATCTGTCCCGACGCTGCTATTGTCTGTCAATGAGTTCGATTGGTACGATTATTTTAGTGACAGGTCGTTCTTGGTTTTTGCTCTTTTCAATCTGTCCTTCAAGGATCATTGAAAGTAAACATGCAGAAATATGGGAGAAGGCCCATTCCCCCACCCGGCGCTGCCGCGGCCGGATTACGGTATGCGCTATCTGCTCTATGTTTGGTGTGAGAATATACAGGGTGTGTCAAAAAAAAACAACCCAGCAGATTTTTTGCTGTAGCAACCGCAAATCTCAACCGATTTGAATGAGTCCTGCTTTAAATGAAAGATAAATAAATTCTTGAACGACTGGTGTAGCTTTTATTAAGATGCGTTGCTTAGTTCCTGAGATAATTGCTTTCAAATTCAAAACAGAGATTTTGGCAGTGCACAACAGAGATTAAAACAACGCAGCAGATTTTTTACTGTAGCAACCGCAAATCTCAACCGATTTGAATGAATCCTGCTTTAAATGAAAGATAAATAAATTCTTGAACGACTGCTGTAGCTTTTATTAAGATGCGTTGCTTAGTTCCTGAGATAATTGCTTTCAAATTCAAAACAGAGATTTTGGCAGTGCACAACAGAGATTAAAACAACGCAGCAGATTTTTTACTGTAGCAGCCGCAAATCTCAACCGATTTCAGTGAGTCCTATTTTATATGAAAGATAAATTAATTCTTGAAAGTTTGGTGAAGCTTTTATTAAGATATGATGCTTGGTTCCTGAGATATTTGCACTCAAAGTCAAAACAGATTTTGGCTATGAACAAGAGCGATTTTTATTATTCTGTTGCACTTCATACTACAGCCGATTCCTACTGCTCAGGGCTAACGTAGCGAGGTTTTTCTGGTGCCAGACATGCTTGGTTACTTCATTTGTAAAAGTCTTGTTGCCCCTCAGCAGTAGAAATCCGTTTTTTGTGAAGTGCAAAGGAATCACTCTTGTTCACTGCCAAAATCTCTGTTTTGAGTTTGAAGGAAAATATCTCAGGAACTAAGCATCGTATCTTAATAGGGCCTCCACCAGTCTTTCAAGAATTGATTTATCTTTCATTTAAAGCAGGATTCATTGAAATCGGTTGAGATTTGCGGTTGCTACAGCAAAAACTCTGCTGGGTTGTTTTTTTTTGACACACCCTGTATTTTTCTTCCCCTCCGCTGAGGTTTTTGAGAGGTCAGAAATGATTTTATATTTGAAAAATGCGTCTCTAGGAGTTATTTTATGTTTCTAAAACAGGCTTTCCGGAGCGTGCCTGTACTGATGCGTCCATCTAGGGGTATTTTTATTTTTTTAAAACAGGGCCTCTGGAGCGTTCCTACACCGATGCGTCCCCTAGGGGTACTTTTATTTTTTAAAACAGGCCCTCTGGAGCGTTCCTATACCGATACGTCCCCTAGGGGTATTTTTATGTTTTTAAAACAGGCCCTCCAGAGCGTTCCTATACCGATGCGTCCCCTAGGAGTATTTTTATGTTCTTAAAACAGGCCCTCCGGAGCGTTCCTACACCGATGCGTCCCCTAGGGGTACTTTTATGTTTGGAAAATTGTCAGGCCCAGACCCAACCCAGGCCTCCAAAAGTCGGTGACGGTAAATACGTAAATGGGAACCGAACTGGAGCTGCCGTTGCACCTCACCGGATGACAGCAAAGGGGAGGGATGTTTGCACTTGCAGGCAGGTATTCCGAAAATAAGTGGCATTCCGGGTATCGGTATTTATAAAAATTGCAACTACTTGGAGATTTAAGCTGTTCTGTTTTAGTGCTTTTACTACCACTTCTCTGTGAAGCCGTTTAACCTTCGCGCGCTTTGTGTTGTTTCACATGCAGCAATATTACAGTAACCCGCCGCGGCAGCGCCGGGTGGGGGGAATGGGCCGGGAATCCAGAAATATACATCCAATGTATATTATCAAAGTAAATTTGGTAGGGTAAGAATCTTTCGAAACATTACCTACTTCGAAAAATACATGTTTCAATGCTTCTCATAGTCGTCGCTTGAAACGAGTCGGTTTGGTTGGGCGCCAATCTTTTAACGGTGCTTATTCTGTAAACAAATTAACAAACGAAGCGCAATTGCGAGCTAATTATACACATCTCTGTACATGGCTTTTATAGCAACTGCCCTAAGGAAGGCGGGCTTCAAGGATACCACATCGGGCCCTGGTTTCGAAGGAAAAGTGGACCACATTTAAAACACTAATCGACGCAATCTTGGATCATTCCCACCAGTCATTCATCTCACTCACTCATCACTCACATCACATCATACAGGGCGTCTCAAATAATGATCACATTTCTTTTTACTGCCATTTCTGCAAATTTTGACCAAATAGGCTGAAATTTGGAGCATATGTGCCAAAAAATTCGGGGAATTTTATGTGTTAAAGTTTTGTGCACTAAGCTTGACCAATGGGTCAAGCATCCGCACTATCCCCGCGCCCCGGTACGGCCACCGCCAGACGCGAGGTTGGATGTGAGCACATCGCCCTCACCGGTTGCACGGTTTCTCTTTGCTCTGTTTTGTGAAGAAATAAAACAACCCAGCAACGCACGTAAAAGCACGTTATAGAGGCTAACGATAACTTTATCAACACGAAAATAAACAAAGAACAAACAATAGGATAACTTTATCAACAGGAAAATAAACAAAGAACAAACAATAGTAGTACACATAGTAAACAATAGTAGTGTCACTAAATAAAAGTCTTCTATTAATTTTGCATTTTCTTGCAGGAAATCAAGTCATTGCACCAACTATTCCTTTGAAGAGTGTAACAAACACATATATACTGAAGCGACTGAGAAGTTTATTACATAAAACAACAATGACCCAAGGTTAGGGACTAGTGGGTGTTATATACAAATCTCTTTCATCACTCCCCCTCAGACGAGTGTCCACTGGGCTGCCGCTGTGCCTGACAATCGTCTGTAAACAAACTGAAGTGATGACTCCGTCTCTCGCGGGCGACGTTCCTTCCTTGCCGCGCCTTGGCCTCGATCTGGTGTCTTGTCATTGGTGTCACACGCTTCCATCTCTCAGTGAACGCATGAACACTCTTCTCCTCCCTCTTCTTCTCTTTCTTCTCTTCCGTTGTCTTCTTCTCTTCTTTCTCCTTCGACTCTTGATCTTCCTCTTCCTTCCCATTATTCTCCCTCTTGCTCTCATCATCCTCCTCCTCCTCGTCACCTTTCCTCTGTCACCATTACTCGATGTCGCGTCAGCTGGCGGCTCTATGTCTTCCTGAACGGCTGTCTTCTCTTCTGTCGAACATGAATGGAGATTGTGGGTTGTCGACTTCGTCACTGGGGACTCGCGAGGTTGAGATAGGGATTGGACGAGCTCAAGGAAAAGACGGTCACGGAGGATCTGTTGTTGTCGTTGCTGGTCGCGGAGGATCTGTTGTTGTCGTTGCCGGTCCTCATCATGCTGGCGACCTTCCGCATCTTCACGCCGTCGTTGGTCTTCATCATGTTGTCGTCGGTCAGCATCACGTCTTTGCTGGTCGGCTCGTTGGTCTCGGAGAAACTCGAAGAACTCTTGACACTCTCGTCGTTGGTCTTTGAGACATTGCAGTAGAGCAGAGACGGGGACTTGGAACGACATGCTAGCGAAGTATCAGGAAACGAACGAAAATCAAATGAGCGTTGAACGGGGAAACGAGTAGCAAAGTGAGTGTCGAACGGCAGAACAGGAATGGTTGAAACGGTCGAAGGGTCAAAGGGTGAGACTTGTAGAAGTGTAGTAGTCGACGTGGACGTACTCTCTAATCCCAATTCTGCCGTTTTGAAAGGCAAAATATTTTGCTCATAGCATTCAGGACAATATTTTGCTAAACTTGGCAAAATATCTGCTCAGCCGATTTTGCAAAATATTCTGCCTTGTAGGTGTTAGCAGAATAATTGCCGGAACAGTTTAAACTGCACAGTTTTTGGTGGGTGGCGCCCAGAGGCCCCTCTTGTCTGTGCATGCCAGCTTGTTTGAATCGTGCCGTTTTCTTTGACGCTGTTAGCTAGCTGTTAGCGGCCGCTCGACTGGCTAATGTATTTGCTCCGAAGCGAAGAATTGCCTCCAGTTCACTGAACCGTCGCTCGGATGGCCCACTGTCACAAGGAAGATTTACTGCTTGATGTCCCGCTACCGAAGGTACTTCATATTTTTACGTCATGTTTTTAGAGGGAAAAGCAAAATTCAGGGGATTCGGACTACTCATAGTGATAAGAGAAATCTAAGAATAGAATTCAGAGTGAGCTTTTCCTACAGACTCACATTTTTAAACTCCGATTTGTGGGGAATTTGTCAAGAAGGGCAACACCTACAGAGAGTTTGCAACTAAAATACCCCAGTACAGATTTGTAGGCAGGTAGTGTGGTTTTCCCGATATTTTACACGTGTCTAGGGGATTCTAGGCCAACAAATGTATGTAGATTCATGCCATCCAACGATCGTCTAATAGTACATGTGTTTGTGTGTGTGTATGAATTGGCTATGTATCTCAGATTCACTTTTGTTAGGCTGATATGCGGATGCGGCACTCCGTGAGGCAGTTGAAGTGACTATGGAGTTATCATCCCGGCACTTACAATGTAGCTCTGCCTTTACCTGCCTGCACTGCTGATGGAAAGAGGTCCAGAAAACATTTGTGAACTCCTGGAATTCGTGTCTTGCTGCCTATTATAGTAGTGGAGCAGACGTCGAGAACAAACGGTTGCACGCTCAGAACATAAATTTCCGCCAGAAGAATACCACTGTGCGAAACAGGATTCCCGGCCCATTCCCCCCCACCCGGCGCTGCCGCGGCGGGTTACTGTAATATTGCTACATGTGAAACAACACAAAGCGCGCGAAGTTTAAACGACTTCGCAGAGAAGTGGTAGTAAAAGCACTAAAACAGAACAGCTTAAATCTCCAAGTAGGTGCAATTTTTATAAATACCGATACCCGGTATGCCAATTACGTATTTTCAGAATACCTGCCTGCAAGTGCAAACATCCCTCCCCTTTGCTGTTATTAGGTACGGTGCAACGGCAGCTCCAGTTCGGTTCCCATTTACGTATTTACCGTCACCGACTTTTGGAGGCCTGGGTTGGGTCTGGGCCTGACAATTTTCCAAATATAAAAGTACCCCTACAGACGCATCAGTATAGGCACGCTCTGGAGGGCCTGTTTTAAAAACATAAAAGTACCCCTAGGGGACGCATCGGTGTAGGAACGCTCCAGAGGCCCTGTTTTAAAAACATAAAAATACCCCTAGGGGACGCATCGGTATAGGAACGCTCCAGAGGCCCTGTTTTAAAAACATAAAAATACCCCTAGGGGACGCATCGGTGTAGGAACGCTCCAGAGGCCCTGTTTTAAAAACATAAAAATACCCCTAGGGGACGCATCGGTATAGGAACGCTCCAGAGACCCTGTTTTAAAAGCATAAAAATACCCCTAGGGGACGCATCGGTATAGGAACGCTCGGGAGGGCCTGTTTTAAAAACATAAAAGCACCCCTAGCGGACGCATCGGTATAGGAACGCTCCAGAGGCCCTGTTTTAAAAACATAAAAATACCCCTAGATGGACGCATCAGTATAGGCACGCTCCGGAGAGCCTGCTTTAGAAACATAAAAGAACTCCTAGAGGCGCATTTTCCAAATATAAAATCATTTCTGACCTCTCAAAAACCTCAGCGGAGGCGAAGAAAAATATATTTTCACACCAAACATAGAGCAGATAGCGCATACCGTAATCCGGCCGCGGCAGCGCCGGGTGGGGGGGGAATGGGCCTCCTCCCGCGAAACAGAATGGACATTCTGAACCAGCTGTGGATCGATCGAACTGTAAGACGATTACTGTTTTGCTGTATTTGCGTGATTTCAGTGTCTGTTGCTGAGTTAAAAAATAAAGCGTTTTTTGTAGTGATTTGCATGGCAGCAATGACGGCAAAATATTATGCCAGTATTGGCAAATTATTTGTCAGCAGTGCTTCTGGCAAATTATTTGCCACTTTGACACGGCAGAAAATTTGCCAAAAACATTTGCCATTTTTGGCAAATATTTGAATGGGGCATTCCTGGCAAAATGATTTTGCCAAAATTACGTCAGATGTTCTGCCGCGACTGGCAAAATCTGGATTAGAGAGTAGATACGGTAGTGTGAGTAGACGTAGAAATGGTCGGAGAGGTCGTAGTAGTGGTAGTAGTAGAGGTCGAGGTAGTGGTCATCGTGGTAGGCTTGGTGGGCCTGGTAGGCTTGGTGGGCTTGGTAGGCGGAAGACGGTAGACTTGGTCGGCTGTGGAAGGTAGGCTGTAGGCTGTAGGCTTGGGTGCACACAACACAACGCTCTAGTGGAGCGAAATTTAGTCACCAAAGCCCAACACGGCTTTTTAAAACGTCATTCTACCTGTACGCAACTACTAGAGTGTATCAATGACTGGTCAAAAATTGTCAACCGTGCTGAGACTATTGATGTCATTTATTTGGATTTCGCGAAAGCATTCGACTCTGTATGCCACGCCAAACTAATACATAAATTGCGTGGTTATGGCATTGCTGGCGATCTGTTGCTCTGGATTTCTGCTTTTCTGCGTGGTCGCTCTCAATGCGTTGTGGTAGGAAATGCCAAGTCTGAATACCGTAATGTTCTGTCTGGCACCCCGCAGGGTAGTATACTTGGTCCATGTTTGTTTCTACTGTATCTTAACGACATTCCTGACTTGGTTCATGGTTCCGGTTTCTGTAAAATGTACGCTGATGACATTAAGTTGTATTGTCCTTCGAGTGAGGCAGCCTTCATGCAGCTGTCCTTGCAGCGTATTTTAGACTGGTCAGCAACTTGGCAACTATCACTTTCAGTGTCAAAATGTATTGTACTGTACTTGTGCTCCCAGAATCCTAAACACGTGTATCTGTTAAATGGGACACCACTTGTTGGCGAGGAAAAATGTAGAGATCTCGGAATTACTGTAACGGCAGACCTGAAATTTTCTGTGTATTGCAACGAACAAGTACTCAAAGCGTACAGAGTCATGAATATGATATTCAGATGCTTTTTTACGAACTGTCGGTTGTCTCTTATTCGTGCTTACAAAGCGTATGTGCGCCCATTGCTGGAATACTGTTCCCCTGTGTGGTCACCGTATTTAAGAAAGGACGTGGATTTAATTGAAAAGGTTCAACGGTATTTTACTAGAAGACTCCTAGCTCGTTGCGGCTTACCTCCTCGCCCGTATCTAGAACGATTAGATTTGTTTGAGTTAGAGCCATTACAGGTCAGACGGTTGAGATGTGATTTGATTACTACATATGCAATTGTCCATGGTTTTGTTGACGTGTCTTTTGCCGATTTTTTCTCTTTCGCTCCTTTAGTGACATTACGCGGACACACTTTAAAGTTGTATATGAATCACAGTCGAGTAGATTTTGTAAAGCATTCTTTTTGTAGCCGTGTTGTAGACGTCTGGAACGCTCTAGATGCTTCTGTGATTGCGTCTTCTTCTGTATCGTGTTTTCGTGCCAAAATAACCATGCCATTTTTATTGCGTTTCTGTGACTTTAACCAATATATTAACCCCTTGATGCAGACCATGGAGCTTTTGCTCCAGTGCATGTCTCAGCAAGTGAGACATGCGTGAGACGTAAATGGATTGTGACATGTTTTTCAGAGACATAGGGGATGGACATGTTTTTTTGGGTGAGACTTAGATTGAGACATACTTGAAGGTGAAAAGTTGGAGAGACATAGGGCGAGACATGTACAGAGACATTCGATCATAATCAGGACTTGGATAAAATATTGATAATAGAGACGACTGACTGTTCTCAAGAGTCACACACCTAACCAGACAGAAGCCTATTCTTAAGACCAACACTGTGTCAAGGACTGGTCAGTGGCAGCGTTGCCGCCGAATGAAAGAACAGACGCCGATGATGACTGATGACCTAGACAGATATACAATGTCACTTGAAACACCCATACCCATGGTTATAATATTTTCAGCGATGTAAACATAAAATTAAGGCGCTAGTAGAAACAAATTCACTCAAAGCATCAAAAAAACTACAGATATACCATAAATCTCAACTCCTTTCATATTTTCGGGTATGTCACAAGACGAAGGAGACATGGCATGATGTCTCCGAAAAAAATTGTTTTCAATAACCCTTTTCTCATGCTCATCTGATAGCCCAGGTCTGGAGTACTATCTGCCTTAAATTGTTTATTCTAATATGTAAGAATGCTTGAGTTGGACATCACCAAATAATTGACGTCTCACCTGCCATGTCAAAATTGTCTCATTAAAAGAGACATGCCACCTTGATGGCATGCATGTCTCACTCATGTCTCGTTTTTTTCGCGAGGACAGGACATAGCATGTCATAGGTCGGTATCAAGGGGTTAATGAATAGGGTATCTGTAAGTGCTACGCCTGGGTACTCTCTCTCGTATCACTCTTCCTCTGTTTCTGGACTGATTGATACTGAATAAACTGAAACTGAAACTGAAACACAACAAAACGATTTTGGTCTCGGCACCAAATGAAGCGACTGAGAAGTCTATTACATAAAACAACAATGACCCAAGGTTAGGGACTAGTGGGTGTTATATACAAATCTCTTTCAATACGTAGTCTGTCTATAGCTGCCACCATTTGTATGGACAACCATGAAAGGGAATGAATTTCGACGATTTTACTGTGCCAATCAGTATTAGGTATTGGGGCATAAAAACCCCAATAACCAATAATTGGAAAACACCCCAATACACCCAATACCGGTTCGCACTCTGGTTGTTTGTACTGTGTTTTACTATTGATCGATATTTTCCCCCTCTTCGATGGATAATCACAAATTTTTTATGAAGCGCATCTCAAGGACATATTATTTCAGAAGCAGAAGAAGCAAACTGGTGAAGAAATATAAACTTGCAACTCATTATTTCATCCATGGATTGTTAACAACAGTTAGTACCTTTCTTGCCTACCTGATAAGTGCCGCTGGGCGGTGCGGACTTTGGAAGCGAAGTGCCACGTCCGGTGGACTTTTCTGAAGTGCCGCTGGTCGGTGCGGGCTTTGGAAGCAAAGTGCCACGTCCGGTGGTCTTTTCTGAAGTCGACTTGTCCTTGGTGCCGCCGGCAGGCGACTTCAGAGGAGGAAAATTTGACTGCTGGTAGCCCCGGATCGCAATTGCTCAAATTAGCTTGCACTGAAGGGCTGTCCCAGTCGATGTCCTTGCTTGCTTTACTGGCCGACATACTTATTGCTGCAAACCACGGTTTGGCACGTTAATTGTCACTGCACGAGAAAGTGGGCCATTTTGCGGGCCATGAGGAAGCAAAGAATTGAATGAGATTGTTGAAAATTTACATGTAGATGTAGTTTTGATAGAAATGAACGAATTTGAAGTCCGTTTTGCTCTAGCTCTCTTTCTTCGTCTGATATAAAACCCTATACCTTCCAGATCATGACACAACTCAATGTTGCTAAACTTAAAATTTAGATACTGAAACATATGTAAAAATACACGCTGAATCTCGTGGTGACATCCATTTTTTTGTTTAAAATCGAAAATTCCATTTTTTCGGACTCTGAAATTTTCAAAGCGAAAAAAACTCAAATTTTTGTCGTAGGAAAAGTCGTTTGAATAGCTTAAAAGATGCGCCATTTTGTCCTCTTTTGAATGGTATAAAGATATCTAGGGGTTGGATGGGGTAGACGGGCCACTTTGACCGTCTGAATGCTCAAAAATCGATCATCTATTTTACTTTTTCTCAAAATAAATGCCTTAGGATTAGTTTGTTCAGGTTATATGCATAACACTAATTGCCGAATGACGTTTTCATGACTCAGATAGTTTAAACAGACCATTTGCTACTGTTTTCACATCTGCATATAGGTGTCTCCTTCTGAGGTGCGCCATTTTGAGCATGACTTATGTGTGATACAGTAAGTGCCGACGCTTCTGTCAATTTCATGCAGAACGCAAAAATTCAATGATTATTTTACAGTTCTTTTATATTTTACTTTGTATTGTTTACTCAGTCGGTTTAATAGACATATTTTGAATTTGAACTTAATCGGATCATTAGTTCAAGATATATGACTGATTGGATAAAGGTGGTTTTTATAAAAATGGTCAAAAATGCCAAATATGTTGTTTTGGTTTTTTGTCTATACCGGTTGTTCAATTTCCACTAAACCAATGTATTTGGTAGAAGACAACGAAATAAATCTAATGGTGACATCCACAGATTCCTCAAACCAGCTATTCCTGAGAAATAAATGAGCAAGTTTTAGATTGTCGATAGGTTCTAACTGCAATTTACCAAACCATAGGTGATCTATTCAGTTTTACGGGCAACATTAGCAATATGCGTTCCTGAATTTCTAAAAACACAACTAACTGGCACAAAGATTGCATCTCAAAAATTGTCGGAGGCTGGCTTTTCTGGTGTGGGCAAGCCCTAAGATTTCTTGTTTTCCCAATTTCTTCTGAAAATGGCCTGATGTTTTCTAATGTGTTGTTTATTCTGCATGGTTGGTATGTTCAACATTTTGATCCTATCAGGCTGTTGCTTTAGAGCTGAGATGCGGCTCTTTGAATCCATATGCATTTCATTTGCTAGGTAGAAAATGACAAAAATGAAAACATTGTAGGGCTTCTACAACAACACTATGTACATTGTAGAAACAAGTCAAGTAAACCATGTGCGGAAAATACACCAGAATTTGTAAAATAATTGCAAATAATTGACCCGAAAATTGTTTCCATGAATATTTGTAGGGGCTCCATCTTGATGAACCCAAGCCCTTGAAACCCCACCTCAAATTACCGATATGTTCCTGAAAATACTGTAATGGTGTGCGGAAAATAGAATAGGGAGCAGGGACAACCTCAGGTCTATGATGAGCCGTTTCTGAGTTACAGTGTCATGAAATGCCATTTTTGACTGTGTTGCGTTGCTAACTGAAAATTATAGTTTTCAGGTTTTGATCAAAAGCAGTTTCAGTGAAGATTTGAATGCCAATTGACCTCTGAAATGTACTGTAAGTGTCATTAACTAAGTTTTCTGACCAGGTATACCAATTATGGTTTGGAGAAATTGCAGTCCAAACCTGCATAAATCTTGCACACCATTACAATGTTTCCCAGAACGTATCCAAAGTTTCATGGAAACAGTTTTTGGGCCAATTATTTGCAATTATTTTTAAAATTCTGGTGTATTTTCCGCACATGGTCAACTTGACTTGTTTCTATAATGTACAGTGTTGTTGTAGAAGCCCTACAATGTTTTCATTTTTGTCATTTTCTACAAGCAAATGAAATGCATATGCATTCAAAGAGCCGCATCACTAAAACAACAGCCTGATAGGATCAAAATGTTGAACATACCAACCGTGCAGAATAAACCACACATTAGAAAAACATCGGGCCATTTTCAGAAGAAATTGGGAAAACAAGAAATATGAGGGCTTGCCCATACCAGAAAAGCCAGCCTCCGCCAATTTTTGAGATGCAATCTTTGTGCCAGTTAATCGTTTTTTAGGAACGCATATTGCTAATGTTGCACGTAAAACTGAATAGACCACCTATGGTTTGGTATATTGCAGTCAGAACCTATCTACAATCTACATCTTGCCCATTTATTTCTCAGGAATAGCCGGTTTGAGCAATCTGTGGATGTCACCATTAGATTGTTTCGTTGTCTTCTACCAAATACATTGGTTTAGTGGAAACTGAACAACCGGTGTAGACAAAAAACCAAAACTGAATATTTGGCATTTTTACCATTTTTTATAAAAAGCACCTTTATCCAATCAGTCATATATTTTGAACTAATGATCCGATTAAGTTCAAATTCAAAATATGTCTGTTAAACCGGCTGAGTAGACAATACAAAGTAAAATATAAAAGAAATGTAAGATAATCATTGAATTTTTGCGCTCTGCATGAAATTGACAGAAGAGTCGGCACTTACTGTATCACACATAAGTCATGCTCAAAATGGCGCACCTCAGAAGGAGACACCTATATGGAGATGTGAAAACAGTAGCAAATGGTCTGTTTAAACTATCTGAGGCATGAAAACGTCATTCTGCAATTAGTGTTATGCATATAACCTGAACAAACTAATCCTAAGGCATTTATTTTGAGAAAAAGTAAAATAGATGATCGATTTTTGAGCATTCAGACGGTCAAAGTGGCCCGTCTACCCCATCCAACCCCTAGATATCTTTATACCATTCAAAAGAGGACAAAATGGCGCATCTTTTAAGCTATTCAAACGACTTTTCCTACGACAAAAATTTGAGTTTTTTTCGCTTTGAAAATTTCAGAGTCCGAAAAAATGGAATTTTCGATTTTAAACAAAAAAATGGATGCCATCATGAGATTCACCGTGTATTTTTACATATGTTTCAGTATCTAAATTTTAAGTTTAGCAACATTGAGTTTTGTCATACTCTTGAAGGTACTGAGTTTTATATCAGACGAAGAAAGAGAGCTAGGACAAAACGGACTTCAAATTCGATCTTTTCTATTAAAACTACATCTACATGTAAATTTTCAACAATCTCATTTAATTCTTTGCTTCCTCATGGCCCGCAAAATGGCCATTTTGGCCCGCTTTCTCGTGCAGTGACAATTAAACACAGATGTTTCGTTCCTAAAGGTAAGTTAAGTGACCCGAAAGTCCGATCGTCGTCAACGTCGTTTCCTCTTAGGCTTAGGGCTAGGCTTAGGGCTCAGGCTTAGGGCTTAAAATTACGCCGGGGGCGGTATTAGACTTTCGGGTGACCTAACTTACCTTTACCATTTTGTTTAAATAACAAAAATTGGCTGATGACGACAAGACTGTAACACGAATAACAGAAGAGCCTGATCTACTCACCTAGACAGTCGCCAAGAAGAAGGATAAAGTGGAAGAAAGTAGTTGTTGAAGAACTAAAAAAACTCAGCAGTAAACAAATCAAATCAACAGATAAAGCGAAAGCTACCTATGACGGTTCAGAAAAGAATAAATACAAAAACAAAGCCACTACTACATACAGTATAGATAGAGCAATACCTAAGAGAAACCGTGCAACCGGTGAGGGCGATGCGCTGACATCCAACCTCGCGTCTGGCGGTGGCCGTACCGCGGCGCGGGGATAGTGCACCCTACCTGTTTTTTAATAAAATGCGGTTTCGCACAAATTTAGACCCTAAATTAAATAGAGATATGGCACCGTTTCGAAAGCGTTTGAGTTGAGAGAAGCTTGGTTGGAACTGACTTCGTCGCAGGTAGATTAAACAGTGCTAAGTGGGTCTTTGCTTAGTAAAATCTTTATCCCTCCCTACAGAGTTGTTCACGGCTCGTGGCCCGGTGGATACAAGCAAACAGCAAGAGTTACCGATGTGAAACCAACAAAGAACGCGTTTCCACATTAAAAGTGGTTGTGCTCTAGTAAATTTATTCTAATCTTCGGTTTTCTACGGCAGGTCATGTGTATGTGCTTAAAAAAGACTCTGTTTCACTTCACAGCATTGTAGAAGCCAAAACAGTCTGAAATTGTATTTGGACCACTTTAGTACAGATCGCCTTAACAATGGGCCACTTTGATCGGAAGATACCAACGACGCACCCTACCGACTCATTCACGAGAAATTTAAAAAAAGTGAAATTTAGTAATTTCAATAGTGAAAACCGGTCACCCAAAAAACGTTACATTTCATTATCGCCTAAACTCTAACGATAGCGTTGGAGTTCATTCGTCAACTTTTTGCTCACCAATTACCCTGAATTTCTGCGTTTACACTTCAAATTGCATCCAATTCCGACAAAAATTGGGAAAGACACAGGAAAAAGAAATGTTTCCATTTTTCGGTGACCGGCTTTCACTATTGAAATTACCAAATTTCACTTTTTTTGAAACTTCTCGGGAATGGGTCAAGCTTAGTGCACCAAACTTTAACACATAAAATTCCCCGAATTTTCGCACCTATGGTCCAAATTTCAGCCTATTTCGTCAAAATTTGCGGAAATGGCAGTAAAAAGAAATGTGATCATTTTTTGAGACACCCTGTACATAATATCGAATCAGCGCAATCTGCCGTGACTGTAAATGTGCGATACGATCAGGACACTACCCCCCAGTCCGGTAGGAACTACTGGCGGTTTTTATAGTTTGCTTTGTTGAGCTTTCATGTGCTAAAGTTCTAAGTTGTCGTTAGCAAGTAGGGATGCAACCGAAGTTCGGTATTATTCGGTATGAACCGAATAATTCGGTTACTAGTACTATTCGAATTCGGTATTTTTCAAACCGAATAATACCGAATATTGCAAAACCGTTGAAATTGCACTGTTTTGCTTAAATCTGTGCAGAAATCACCGAGATATTTCTTCTTTTATTTTACATCTCTGTTCATTTACTATGCTAAAATTTTAGCAAACAATGACTATTCATGCGAAAAGTCAACGGTCAAGGATTAACTTACATAATAATACACAACAACATTTCGGCCTTTTCAGTTCCCAGTATACTACGCTGTCAGATTTCCACTTCTTAACCTAAGCATTTGTTTTATCTACCAAATACTACGTATAAAATCCCATCTATCTTTTCAAACGAGTCATCCAATCTAAGTTGTATGCCTAAGCTGCCAGCTCCGGTGCTTACAGTAGTACTGGATGGATGCTCCCTTCTTCCAACTTTCTGTGTGCGTTTGTGATTCGCGCGTAAATATCTTTCTGTTATCCGCCACATTCGAGATAATTGAGAAGGCCCATTCGCCCAACCCGCTGTCAAACCCAACTTTTAGCTTCGGTTTTAGGCTTAGGCTTAGATTCAGGCTTAGGGGCAAGTGTTTTTATGAAATCTACGCCATCTGGCGGATAACAGGAGGATACATGCGCGGAAGTGTCTCTGTGCTGTGACTTCACATGATTAATCAGGGAACTTGTGGCCTAACTCGCGCCTCTTGAAATTGTTTGTTCGAAAATTTTGTACTCGTTCTTTACCGTCAGCAGAACGACCAACCAAATAGGGCTTGTTTTAGTTATAGGTATGGATAAATCTAAAGCATTCAAACAATATGTCACTCTACAGCTTTTTTAGCATAAGAAGTTTAGCAAAAAAAAACAAGAAATAGTAGTTAGACAGTATATTTTTGCAATCGCGCTGCGAATATTCAATATTCGGTATTATTCGGTATAATTCGGTATTATTCGGTTCCGAAAATCCGCTTCGGTATTCGGTATTTTTGTATTCGGTTGCATCCCTATTAGCAAGACAGCGAGAACAGAAAAACGGAGGGGGTATTTCTGAATGGATTTGCCAAACTGAACTGGTTTAGCAGTTTCCCGAAATTGGCGACCGGTTTTTGGGTCCGCGAACTACTTGAGAATTCGTGGACAAACAGTTATGACTCATTCGTTAAACTGTAAAGTAGTGCTGCTTTTTCTCGTCCGCAATGTTCAAACGACTCATATTGATAATCTCTGTGATTCTGATTGTGGCTGCCCATGCGCTGGAAGAACATAATCAGCTACCTGACAATCACGTTCGAGCCAAAAGTGATGATTGATTGATTGATTGATTGATTTTTCTTTTTTCTTGACTTTTCGCGTCGTAATTTCGGTTGGTTGCCAAATCGTCGTAAATATGAAAACAGCTCAAATTGCGGAATCTCTGTTAAATATCGCCTGCTATATGACACGTAAACCACACAAATGACTGTCTTCTCCAAACAAGAATTTAGTGACAAGAAGTTCATGTAAACTAAAATTCTCTCCATGTCTTCCTTTCTTTCAGGATCATCAGACAACAATGCTTCCTACATTTATTTGTCACTTTTTGCGTTTGGATGCTGCTGCTGTTTTCTACGGGTATGTCTGAATAGTTGCTGCTGTGATGAAGAGGATGATGATGAAAATGACTGTCCTGCTGTCTTTGTTGTGCCCATACCCATATTTTAAAGGTGCTGCCTAACCGTTTACCGTACCAGAACAGAAATATGTATTCATTCAGCACTTTATAATCTAGCTCAGAATATCCCAACGTCATTTTTACGGAATTACATCGGTCGCAGACAGATACGTCGTAAATTGTAATACCAAGAAATATACATGTAACAAGTCATTCGCCGTAAGGGGTAGAGGTTGGGGTTGGGGTTTGAGCCCAAATTCGGGTGTAGGTAGAGTAGAGTACTAAAAATAGCGGAAAAAAGTGATGTGGGCTAGAAATCGCTAAAACGTGCTAAATATGCGCCCAGCTACAGCGAAAAATAGGTGTTTTGTAGGCAATTTTAGCTATTTTCGTGCCGGAGATTGTAAAAGAAGTCTTTAGTGGAGCGGTCCAACCAGACCTCTTCAAAAATTTACGCAAAATCCTTGGCACCACTGTCTACTACGTATATAGTGAAAGATTCTGGTTAAATGCATACGTACGGCGTGTGTTTTTATGGTATTTCCAGAAGTCTGAACATCTGTTTCTGTACTAACATTTGTAGCTACTTGTATTTGTATTCAATCTAGATGCTTTGTTCAGTAATAAATTCCTGAAACAGGTGTTTTGACCACTGTGTTTACATGGAACGAACGTAACCATAATTTAATTTTTATTGTAAGCCGTAGTAGTGGCATGATGGTGGCAGTAGTAGTGCTGTTGGCGTTGAGTTACGTTAGTGTCGTGTCAGCCGGCACGATAGGTAGTCACATTTGGAACAGTCACGAGTTACGAAGCTATGATCAGTGTAAAAGTCGGTTCAGAAATTTCGCACCGCCTAATGTCACCGCTGAAATGCACGACATCCCCGAAGTAAAATTCTGACCGTAGACGGTGTGCGTATGTTTGTTTGTTTTGTTAGGGTCATCAAGGGCTTGGATCACGGTCTGTTTCCTACTGGCCTAATGCTAGAGTGCCCTACGATGTGGCCGACAGTATTGGCGATTACGACAAGAAGAAACTGGCTTGTGCAATGTTGTTCTTCAAGGAAAAAACTTGCGTCCGATTTGTACCGAAGACTCATAGCGATCGACAGTACATTCACATAAAAAACATCTGGAATGACGGGTTGGTACTTGGTAGCTGTGACTATAACGCACAGGTTCTGTATCTGCAGCTGTTACTCCAGTCTGGTTGGCATGGATCCGTGGAACATCCAGCAGTTGAACTTGGGAAACGGCTGCTGGAACCATGGCACCATAGTGCACGAAATGATGCACGCCATAGGGTTTTTCCACGAGCAATCCAGAGATGACAGAGACCGATTCATTAGAGTCAATTGGCACAACATTCCCCAGGATTGGCAGTCTCAGTTCAAAACCTCTACTCAACAGGGCTACAACGTTAAACTGATGGGACAGTACGATTACGGAGTAATTTTCGAGTGTTCCTTGCTACAAGACAATGCCAATTTATAGAGTGTGATGCATTATCCACGCACAGGACTCAACGGTAATTTGGCATCTATGGATGCCACCAGGAATCCAGTCAGTCAGAACAACGGCGCCATGGGCAACAGAAGAGGGGCCACTGCCCAGGACACGCAAAAGATTAATCAGCTCTACAAATGTTCCGGTGACCCCTTTGCTAGTCACTTTCCTGACTGTCCACCTGCTGTCTTCAGGCAGTGGAGGTGGTGGTAGCGGAGGAGGAAACACTGGCGGAGGCGGAGGCGGAGGCAGTTCTGGAGGTGGAAGTGGAGGTGGAAGTGGAAGTGGAAGTGCGTAAGTGTAAAAGAAGCAAAAGAATTACAGCTGATTTTAAGGTTGTCAGGATACGTATCAGTTCTGTTGGTTGAACAAAAACAAGTGCAACAGTGGTAACTGGTACGTGGACAAGCACTGCAAAAAGACGTGTGGGCAGTGTGGCGGTGGGTTGGGAGGGTCCACTGGAACTGGTGGATGGGGAGGCTCCTCGGGGGGTGGCGGACACACCTGTAAGTGACAAGAACGTGTATCAATTGTTTTCGTCACAATCTGACTTCAGCTTGTCGTGACATCTCCTCGCGCTGCTGGGCCAACAAATGGCAGTGCAATCGAAATAACTATGTGGACAAGAAGTGCAAAAAGACATGCGGACATTGCTGATTCAGATTAGTATGTATTGTATTCTGAAATAGGAAATATAATAGGAAATTAGCTTTACCATTGCTTTTCCTTCCTTTTTGAAACACATCTATTGTTCATAAACTTAAACATAAAAAGTTACAGAATTTTAGCGTTAGAACTCTGAATTTTTGCGCTACGACGTGGAAACTTTTGGAAACAGGTCAAAAACTTGAAAACAAAGAATAACACAACTTTCTCTCGACTGCACCATTCTATTTGTGCTAAATACCTCTCTCTGAGGAATTTCTTTTGTTTGAGAGATGCTTCTGTTCCTGTGGCATTTGTGCGTAGTAGTGTTGACAGGTAAACATGACTGGACACAGACAAAAGAAAACTATGCAGTTGCAATTATCTCTAGAGTAAAATACCTAGCCACTGCTGCCATCAATTGACGGTTACAAGCTATACTGTATGAGGATAATGTGGCAAGCTGTTTTTCTAACAAGATAGAGTTTTTCACAATCTATCAAATTGTTCGACGGGCCAACTTGCTGCTGCTGTCCGTCCGTCCACCAATTTCATCTTGGCAAGTCGGGTTGTGCTCTGCAAGCCAATAATTAGATTTAGCGCCTCTGCCTGATGCGGTTTCAATAAATTCGCTGCCATTGAGCCAGCAGCAGACCAATTGGCGAATTAGCCCGTCAATGGTTTGTTGCTTGCCCGTGCCAGCTGTCTGCAAAGCGCTAATTAACTCAGCTTTCGCTTGTCACGGTCTGCCAGTTTAGCTGTCTAATTAGCTGACCTTACTCATATTCGAACCTACTAGAATTTCCGTCCCAAATGCCCAAACGGATAAAGAAATGTGTCTTTTAGGAGCGTGAGGCCTTGGTGAGAACTGGAATGGAGCATTAGCTAAGGAATCTGGTGTCAGATTGCCTGCACGTCAGTCAGGACTCAATTTGTGAGCAGATAGAGGCGTTGTGTCGGGCGAATTGATTAAACAACTGCTGCTGCTAGTGAAGCTAATCGCCATAATTCGTACTTTGCTTGGCAACCGCTCGCTTTGGGACTGTCTATCCAAATTAGAAGTTGACATCCTGAACCATGGACGCACAACAACAATGCCTCGAACGTACGGCCCTGCTAACGTCGTTCGGTAAGTGATAGCTGTCTCTCTCTCTCAGTCTATTTATTGCTCCGAGCATCAAAATTACATAAGGCCGGAACGCAATTACGTGCAATGGCCGTTTAACGAACAAAAATAGTAATTAAACCTGATCGATTGCTATTTGGATGTAGCCTAGCAGCAAAGGTGTGTGTTGTAGCGAAAAATCAGTCCTGGTGCAACGGCACCTGGGATGGCTTCTCCTGTTGGCCGCCGACCAAAGCCGGGGCCAATGCCACGCTCTCTTGTCCGGGAATCCAGGGCTTCGATCGCTCAAGTATAAGCAGCAACTTGTGCCAAACTGCTTAACCAAGTTAACTGTCTAGAAACGGTGACCAAGCTGTGTGCAGAAACGGGTCAGTGGCTAACGCAAACTGCAACTAACAGTCTGATTCCGACCGAGTACCACCACTGTTTGGTCTCAATGTCGCACATAAACTCCAGCCCTGAAGCATCGAGCATGGCCAATCTGGACTATGTGAGTTGGTTTCTCAACTGTCAGATTGTAAGTGCTGCTCCGTCTTTTCTAGGACGAAGTACAAGTGCCAGTTATAGCTCAAGTGCTAGAGGTTGTTGGGTTTCTGGCCGCCATTGTACTGGTTGTCACTGCAGTGGCGCGTTTTTGCTATTTGGTGCTCACTCCCGAAGAACCGCAGCAAAATCCTAATGTGCGCAGCGCCGCCTTGCATGCGTCGCATGCTGTTCTCGATGCACGACACAGTCAGGATGTCAGGTGCGGTAGAGTCTCTCATATATTTTATATTGAACAGCCAGCAATGACGTGTTCGGAGAGCTCTCGAAAATTAGCGCCATTTTGCTTTATTAGATCGATTCAGCATTGTGTAAACCATGCCCTAAATGGCTGTGCAAATACTACGAGTCCACAATCGGCTAATTTTGGGTGAACGAACGATTTCGGCTGCTGACGTTGTCTTTTAGAATAGACCGATGGCGGGATCTGGGCAAGCGACTCACCGAACCCATGATCAGAACCTTTTTGCGGAGCCCCAACACACGCCGATCCAATGCCAGTCAAAATTCTACACGACCTCTGCAACCCCGCAATTCTGAGCAAATTTAGTATACGTCATTCGTGAGTTCACTCGTGATCTAAAATGCACGTTTTTGCCATTGTACAATAAATTGTTGCCATTTATGTCGAAAGATACGACAAAAAATTGTATCGACTCGACGGTCTCTCCAATAAATTAAAAGTCAATTTTTCTGGTAGAGTTATTCACAACAACTCAAAGCGCACGTACATAATAGACACAAAAGAGAAACAGAAACGAATTCATTACCACTACAGACCCAAATTCTTATTGTGTAGAAAGACCCATTCCATTAATCTCACAACAGTGGCGTATCCAGGGGGGTGTAGGGTGTGTACACCCCCCTTTGCGGTGGAGGTAGGAAGAAAAAGTCTGTCAAAAATATAAGAAACTAATAAATTATGTACTAAAACTGTCTATTTTGTGCTCAGAATGCCTTCTAAATGCGTTTTTGAAGGCCAAATTTTCAAAATTTTCTCGCCCTGGTCGGGCAGAAGCCCAACCAGGCCATTATAAACTACTAAAACTTGTAATTTCTGTTAATTTTAAGCTCGGAATGCGTTTTAAACGCGTTTTTGAAGGCTAATTTTGCTAAATTTTCTTACCCTGGTTGGGTAGCGGCCCAACCAGGCAATTTCAAAATTTTACACCCCCCCTTTCCAAAATCCTGGATACGCCACTGTCTCACAATTACAGAACTGCTAACTTTGTATGTACACATGTGCACGTTTTGTGATGAGATGGTAGAGGTTAAGAATACACTGGCTGGATGACGAGATTAGTGTTTTTGCAGCCCTTCGATAAACGGAAAGTCCGCAAGCTACGTATTCGGTCTAAAAGTATTTTCACAAACACTTATAAAGCATATACGTAGAGCACAGTAATAAAGGCAGTTTGGACTCTGTGTTGTGTCTGCGATCGGCTTTATAGGCTCTAGCTGTATGGTTCTTTTACAACTATTTATTTGCTCGTCGATCGCTGTTTGCAAAGGAATTTGCCATTAAGCGCCACCCTATCAACGCCCTCCACTGACTCAGAACTGATTTCTGAACTGACGCACGCTTTAATCTATACAATGTTTCCGTAAAATGACTGTCAGAAACTTGAATATAGCCCTCTATATAGCTGCCGGACTCAATTCCGTGAGCTTCACTTTCTTTCTCTTCTTAAAACTGAATCCGTTTGCTGAGCGGTCAGAGAATTGGAAAATTGAACCATTCATGGAGCGTATCTGATTTGTATTGTAAGCATGACTACACTGTGTTTAGCCTTGAGCTGCTCTTTTGTTCTTTAAACTAAACACACCCCATTTACCATATCGTCTATCTGCACACTTGGATCATCGATGTCGTTAGTTCGTTTGGGATTATTTTTAGGCTATAGGATTAATTCTTGTGGCAACTGGGTGTTACCTAAGGTTTGGTCGCGGCTTTTCGGGATGGATTCCAACAGCAGAAGCGCTGGACGACTTTCTGGAATTGGTAAAATTTGACATAACATTTGGCCTGTTTACAGCTGCCGGTCTGGTACTGTCGTTAATCGGAGTTCTGTGCGTGTTTGGCATCAGAAACAAAAACAGATTCATGCTGAGGACGGTTAGTTAGCACTCCTTCTTTGACCAGCCGTATCTATCACTGGTAATTTAGTTCGCAGTAATAACTGCATTTATGGTACTGGTGCAACTCTATACTGGCTTGAGAGCTTTTACCTACAACGATGAGGTAAGTATATGCTTTCCTTCCACAGTAATTCAAATCTGTCATGTTTTTAGCTTAGGTCATTAGTTACAGCCGACCATTTGAGAGAGGCTGGCAAATTCAAGGAAGCCGAGCAAAGTTTCAATCGATCAGTAATAAACCAGTCAGCGGCTGTTTTCTGGAAATGCACGCAAGAACAGGCAAGACACACAGAAATACAATTAATATTAACATTGGTCTGCTTGGCAAAATACGCACGTAATGATGTACAAGATTGCAGAATTGCAACCAGTTCTTGCCAGACAAAAAAGACAGCCAGGCGTTAATGTTTTGCTGCCTTATATGCACTTTAGGTTTGTACGTACGTGCGTTAGTAAAGCAGAGTTCAAGAATATATGTAGAGCCTGAACACCATTTCTGTCGGAACGAAGGGTGAGCTGGGCCGATTTCTGTCTCGAAAGCCCTACCCGAATATATAGGTATATAAAATCAAAATATTCTGTTTTGCGAGAAAGCGAAGTTTCGTCATAAACAATTTCTAGTAATTTGATGTCTGCTATTTTTTTGTAGTTTCTGTGCTGTGGCATCAAAGATTTTCGTGATTGGAGCCTAAATGTGGATCTGCAAGAAACTGGATGTGCAGAAGTCAATAAAAACAAAGTCAGTGAGTGCTATACTATACGTAGTGCTTGCATTTTGGCTTTCGGAATTCTGTGCATTACTGTAAATGTTTTGTAGAGTAGAAGCATTGTGTTCTAGGGATGTCAGTCGGCAGTGAGGACACGATTAATGAGCGATATGCTTTACTACGCGATTTCAGCCCTCGTATTTTTGGTTATCGAGGTAGTATTTAACCGTTACTCTACCTCCACATACAGTATGTATTATTTAATTGGCTTGAAGGTTACAGCCGCCTTCTTGGCAGGTTGGTATTCAACAGTGGTGAGTCAAAACTCGACGCCAGCTCCGGTTCAAGTGCCTTTCACCCTCTCCTACAATCCCAAACGAACTTCTTACTACTGATAAGAACAACTGTGATAACCGAGTCATTCATACCTACCATGTTTTGTGATAAATAATGCACACAGTGTCTAAACACAAACAAGTAGAAAGTTCTGGAAAGGCGAGCTGTAAACGTAACCCAAGTATGGAGGAGCGGCGACTAGAGATTGACGGAGTGAATGTCCATTTTGGGAGATCGGGCACCGGTCCCCACAACGTCTTATTTCTCCACGACACACCTGGTACGACAGCAGTTTTTGTATTTTGAATAGTTGTACCATTTCAGGCAGCTACAGTATCGACTTTGACAGATGCATTCAAGAGTTTGATCAACACAAATTTACCTTAGTCGGTTGGGACGGACCGGGTCAGAGCAGAAGTCGGCCTCCGGAAAGAGACCACTCCTATGGGTATCACGTGGTTGAGGCGCAGACAGCATTCAAGCTTATGCAGGTTTCTTTCTGTAGCATAGAAGGCGGGTGAAAAGAGAAAAGGTTGCAGGAACTGAAATTGCTACCGTTTTCTGTTGTGGCAGAGGGTGACGGCGCCCAAACGGCTCTGTGGTTGGCACATCAGCAGAGAAACACTGGCAACATCACTAAAATGGTTCTCTGGTCGACCAGTGCCTATATTAGCCAACGAACAGCTGAACTTTACACTGGTACTCTTTGTTTGTTACATGCAAACCCTCTCTAAACCTGTTCTAAAGGCTGTACTGGCTAAGCTAGGTTTCGCTGCCGAATTGAGAGGGAAGCGGCTTGCATTTCGCTTATGCATGACGCGCTGATTATCGGATTTAGATACAGTGAAACTATCCCTCACTTATTTGGAACCGAGGGCTTCTATTCAGCACTGTGATCACGTTTTAGGCTTCTACGTAGGTTCGGGATGAAGGAACATTAGGATGAAGTTAGACTATACTTTTAGATTCAATCTTAGTCTTAAGTTAATATGGTAGGTTTCCGTTAATGGGGGGTACTGTCCCACAATTGCCGAATGTTTTCTCAGAAAATCTGCAAATTGCTACCGTAGCTTCTTATGTTTTCGTGTTGAAACACCTCAACACTATGTCAAGTACGGTAGCTAGAAACAAACGGATAAGAAAATTTTCCACAAAACAGAAACCTACATGTAGTTGATTCTGAATGGCCTATACGCTTAACATACAGTCAGTTTTTCTTAAGGACCAATTAGAGACATCGATATTTGGGCAGATGTAAAGAAAAAACCGTACATAGCGCTTTACGGCGAGGACAACCTGAAGAACTTGTGGGCGCACTACCTGACTGCTAAAATTTCGTAAATCCCGCATTACTACTGTACTGATTTCAAGTGTCTCACCTGGTTTAGGTGGTTTGAAGACAAAAGATTAAAAGGCAACGTCTGCAGGCAGATTTTGCCTGAAATTCCGCAGCCAATCTTGCTTATCTATCCTGAGCACGACTTTTTCCATGATGAAGACGAAATGGAAGATCTTGAAGAGGAATTGCCTAACGCTGCGTAAGTTGACAGAACGTTTTTTGCTTTGAGAGATTTCATTTGCAGACTACTGTTCGCTGAAAACATGTACCACGACATGCACCTGCGAAAATTCGATTGGTTTCGACAAGTTGTTCAGCGATTTTTTCTGTCCGACTCTGATCATCAGTTTGATCTAGTGACCGAGGAAGCAAACAGATTGGAAAGAGAATACAAACAAAGAGACAACCCAGATGCAGATGTCTAGTACGTACGTACTTTCTCTAGTAATTGTTAGCGCAGCAGCGCGTAATAATTAATAAATCACAAAACGCACTACTGTTTGTTATCTAGCAATGCAAACGATTGCACTTTATCAACAAAATACATACAAATCGTTCAGTCTGACTCGCCAACCAAAAATCTGGTTACTTCAGCAGCAAACCATTCTGAGCTGAGGTGCATCAAGTCGTGACCTTCGTACGGTCGAATAATTAGTCTGGAAACCACTACTAACTGTCAACGCTAACAATTTCTAATACTTACCGACTGTGGGGTACATTCTCAGCCAGATGTTCTGCGGCTTCTAAAGGAATTAGCATATTATCTTCACCGTGAATTATCAACGTTTGTTGCTTGATGTCTGCTAATATATGACCGCACATGTTGCCATTGTTCTCCCGTCTCAACCTGTTAAAAACTGTTATGCCCAGTCCCAGTGGCGTACCCAGGATTTCGGATAGGTGGTGTAAAATTTTGAAAGTGCCTGGTTGGGCCGCTGCCCAACCAGGGTAAGAAAATTTAGCAAAATTTGCCTTCAAAAACGCGTTCCGAGCTTAAAATTAACAGAAATTACTAGTTTTAGTAGTTTAAAGTGGCCTGGTTGGGCTTCTGCCTCGAGCACAAAGGGGGTGTACCCACCCTACACCAACCTGGCTGGACACGCCACTGATTATACCTACTGTACGTACGGTATTTGAACGCAAAAACCACTAGGGTTACTTACCGTATCTTTTCATCAACAAAATCTTTCCACGTATTCTCAAAGTAATCTTTATCGTAAATGGCGGCAAACTGCGAAACCATTTGCTCGCTCCAGCTCCGGATGTTTCGAATAGCTGAAAGTTCCAACC
Source organism: Sabatieria punctata (assembly GCA_030248155.1). NCBI lineage: Eukaryota > Metazoa > Nematoda > Chromadorea > Araeolaimida > Comesomatidae > Sabatieria > Sabatieria punctata. The sequence continues at coordinate 69,420 of JASANB010004250.1, forward strand.
AAACCACAAACCTACTGAGGAAAATCATGTAGCAAGTATACCGGCATGTTGCCTGCACTCTTCCGACGTAACCACCGCACTGGTGTTGCAAAGAATCAGTTTGTCTACATTATTATCGTATTTTTGGGCCATCACCATCGCCACTGTACCGCCGTCGTGCCAGCCAAGAATGGAATACGGTAGCAAATTGAGTTTCTGCAACTTTTCAAACTCGATCGGTGCAGCGCCAATGTTGAAGAAACCTTCATAATTCTATCGGCCAGTTTAGCGTCTCGTTCATGATAGCCGGGCTTCAGATCCTTTTCAGTTTTCTGTTTCAAATCTTTGTTTCCGCCATAGCCAGGAAAATCAAGCGCGATTACAGTAAACTTGTCTGGATCTAAATCGCGCAACAGATGCTGGTAATCGGTGATTGCGCATCCTAGAAAAAAGCCTGCACTACGGCACAGAAGCGGAGAGAACGTTGACTATACATCCATCAGTAAGTAACTAACCCCCCGAGGGGAGTGTACTTATTATGGGTACACCCCCTATCCAGCAGATGTAGGAAGAAGGCATAAAATGATAAAAAAACGTATCTAGCATTATGCTGCTAATTTTTTATATCTTTTTCGTCAAACAAACAGAAAGTACAGTAGAGATACCGATGGCCCGCGGTAAACAGAGCAGGTGACGACTGCCATTTCCCTTGCGCATGAAATTGACGGCGGTATCGCCCAAATAAACTCGTTGGTACGGATAATCGGTCATAGCTTCTAGCAGTGGCACTATTTCTTAGACTTGCGTGTTACACAGCGTGACCCTCTAGAAAACGGTGGTGATTTTGGGAGCAAGGAATCGATTTTGTGTAAGTGGCTGCAATGTAAACAACTGGATGTGGTCGTGTCAAATGTTAGCTAATATTTGCGGACAGGACGGTGAGTCTGGGAGAATACTTTATCGGCCGAGCCCAAAAAAGCATCCATAATTCGGGGGTATCAATTTGTAATCAAACCGAGTGGTCGAGGCTAAAATTGAATTTTTGCAGCTCCCAGTCAATTGCATCCTTCAGCTGTGCTGATGTGCGAAAATTCGATATTGGTTGCCTGCAATTTCGTATAGGTCACTCAAACTGCAACTACTTTTCCGTTGGTGCTGCTCTGCCATGTCAAACTGCTGTTTCTGTTGGTTTCGGCGGCGGAAGTGTTGTAGAGAAACCTTCCCAAGAGCCAGGCTGATCTTTCCTAATCAGCTGAGTGCATTAGGACCATAAATTTTTACGAGTAATCCTTCTTGGTGGGACATGTAGTTTATTCAATCGACATTAGTGTCCGATCATTGCTGGGGAATGTCCGATATGAAGTAGTAATTGTACGCTACTAAATGTCAGCACGTTCAGCTAAAATTACCCGTCAAAACGCCGCTGCGTCAATGAATGACGTTCTGGGCTATAATGTCGGACCGTTTCTGAAAAGAAAATTAGCCGGCCGTCGTTTGCGGCTTTTTGCTTTTATTTGGTTTTCGGAATAAAAAAATTCAGGCCAATTTGTGGCACCTGAACCCAGTAAAAATCAATAGAGAAAACTAATGATTATGGTTGAGTGGATTGCGTTTCAAAGTCGTATTCTGGACCTTATTGTCACGCCTAAAAGGCTGGCTGTTTTGCTTTGTTGCTTAGCTAACTGGGCCTTGAAAGCAGCGATTTTACGGCAGCTATTTAGACTTTTATTGGGCGCGCTGGGTCAATTTGGGACTATATTCGGTATTGCCTATTACTAACAGTCTTAGTCTCTAACCGTTCTAGTTTTAGCCCCAGAGAGTTTAGCCAAATGGAGTCAGACTTTTTCAGCGTCTACACAGCTTCACGCTTTATTGCCAGAAAACACATGTTCGCTCTGTAGTACGGTGAATTTTTTAGTGTGTTTTTAACAAAAAATCGATTGACTTCCTAGAGACAGAGGGCGCTATCAGCGGTAATGTGGTAGGGCGGGTATCCAAGCAATTTATTACAAAACGGTTGTTGGAGGCGGTGCCCGGCGGCCGCTCAATGCTCAGTAATTAATTAATTCCCCTTTGCTCCTTAGCTCCATTCGCTATCGCATATAAACAAGCTCACCCACAGTCGAGATGCAGACTGATTTCGGCAGCATTTCACCAAGGAGAGGTTCGGTTGACGAATTTGCCACGGGACGCGGAAGTCGCAGAGGTTCGAGCAATTCTGCAATTGGAGTCTCTGATCTCGAAGAGTCAGCACCCCCGCCTGATGCCTTCCGACGGGCTTCTTCGTTCAGAGAGAGAAGGAGTGAGTTGTTGCGCAATTTACTCTCTTTCTGCTAACCTATTAGCTGAGAGATCAACGAATTTTGTTCGAGCATTGTTAAAGTGTCTGAAGTTTGAGGAGACTTAGGATTACAGGAACTAAAGTTCTCCTATTCTAACTGTTTTTCTATAATCTGTGACCACACAGATACTGGGGTTTTAGGGGTTACTCCCCAGATAGACCGAAAATCCAAAGGTACTGGGTTCTACTCAGACATGGGCTAGCATTTCGGCTGATGGGGGGGGGGGTAGAATTTTCAATTCCTGAGGGGGGGGCTGAGGGGTGGTAAGCCAAAAAGTCCGATTTTTGGCGAAAATCAGGGTTTTTTTGGCTTATTTTTCATTAAAATAAGTTAAAATTAGCTATTCTGAGCTCATTTACGCCTATTCCAGACATATTTTTATCATAATTTTCTATACAAAATTCTTCCCAAAAATTCCTGATGGGGGGTAGCGGCCGGCTGATGGGGGGGGGGTAGATCAGAGCCTGATGGGGGCCAACCCCCCTCAGCCCCCCCTTTGCCCATGTCTGGTTCTACTTCCATACCATGCCAAGCATTGATCGCACATGCCTTCTTGTTTCACCATTCATTCTGTGTTTGGCAATAGAAACTACTTAGATTACGGTTTACCCAGTGGCGTATCCAGGATTTTGGAAAGGGGGGGTGTAAAATTTTGAAAGTGCCTGGTTGGGCCGCTGCCCAACCAGGGTAAGAAAATTTAGCAAAATTAGCCTTCAAAAGCGCGTTCCGAGCTTAAAATTAACAGAAATTACAAGTTTTAGTAGTTTATAATGGCCTGGTTGGGCTTCTGCCCGACCAGGGCGAGAAAATTTTGAAAATTTAGCCTTCAAAAACGCATTTAGAAGGCATTCTGAGCACAAATTAGACAGTTTTAGTACATAATTCTTTAGTTTCTTATATTTTTTACAGACTTTTTCTTCCTACCTCCAACGCAAAGGGGGGTGTACACACCCTACACCCCCCTGGATACGCCACTAACCCCAAGCCGAAGCTTCAGTTCCCTTACAAGTTTGGTCCTGAGGCCCTAGTCGCTCAGACGTATCAAAAAAACCAACCCTCAGTCCCTTATTTTTAACAGACTATAAGTAGCTACGATACGCATAGCTAAGTAGGGGTTATAACCAAGTAGGGAGTAAATGATTGCGGACTGACAGTGGCACCAAGGCAACGAACACCTCTGTGTATTCTAGTTGAAACCAGTATTCGTCAAGTCAACAACTGCATCAACGAAGTAATCGCATCTGCTGCCGTACAACAAGCATTTGCATTTGCTCACCAAAGAGCGGATTTTTCTTATTTTAAACAGAATTTCTCATCTCAAGCTTGTAAACATAAAGGAGCAAGGCTGGCCCTAATCACTCTTGGACCCTTTTGATCGTCTACCCTGGACTGGAATCGCAACTTCCTCACCCCGAGACAGTTTAAAAAAAACCAAAAAAAATAAAATACCCAAAAATACTAACAAATTGGCTCAGAAATCACTAATTTTTAGCTTAAAATCCGCTTACAAAGCCTTTGGTAACCGAATTTGGCGTTTCCACTGCTCATATTTAAGAGAAATCGATGATTATTTATGCGGTTTCTTTCATTTTTGCTTGTTTTTAGCTCTAAAACGCTATTGGGTAGCTAAAAGTAGCGTAGAATAGAAATTAGGCACCTTAGACCTTACCTACATACGTATTTGAAGAAAGTGCGTAAAAGCATTTCCAGGCGTTTTGTAGCTATTTGAAATTTTGTCCCCCGTCTGGGCGAAATCCACTTGGCACCCCCTCCCCAGGCCGTTCCGTACCTGTTAAATATATATGTGTATGTACATGTTGTGTGACCTTTCTTACGTTAAATACGTAGGTATACTGTTAGACGCCAGGAAGGCACGTACATGCGGACGGCTGCAATAACAATAATTAATGCCAGCCTAGCCTTGTGGGCAATTTAATTTGTGGCACGCACAAACCTCGTCGTCGCACCACAATAATAAATTCTAAAGTGAGCGATTAATCAGGTTTAGTTGGCAGAAATGAACCGCACAATGGCTTGTACATATAGTCCGGGCCTTATCGCAGCAGGCACGTTTCCTGCCAATTTTGCAGGGTCGTCGCTGGCACGACGTGGTTCGCAGCAGAAAATCCGACGCACCAGTACAGTGAGCGCTCACCACCCGCCCAACTGTCTCGGACACCTCAGCTCCGTGCAGATCGGGCTGGTGCGCAAGTCCTGGAAACACATCAACAACAAGGGAGTGACTCAGATTTTTGTCAGACTTTTCCACAAACTCGAGTCCAGAAGTCCTGCCGTTGCCGACGCTTTCAAAAACACTTCTTTCCTCTCCGTCCAAGCTACGCAGAGCGAGGCGAGCTATGGTTTGCTCTCATTTCTTCCCATACAACAACTTGCTCCCCACTGGTTAGAACCAGAAACCTCACGATCGGGACCCCTCCAATTTACTCTAGAACCATTTTTTCAATCCCAGACTAAAATTGACTGCATTTGATCGCTAGCGCTTTAATCTACACTATTTTCGTACCGGGCGGATTAATCAGTCAGGGGAATTTGCTACATATACGTAACTTTTGGCTATACATTGTACATGGCTAAACGCGGCTAAATTTAACTATTTTCAACTATCTGTTGCTCCTACAATTTTTTAGCTATTTATGGCTAGATAATCATCTATATAGGCAAAATCACTTTTTTAGTTATAGACGGCTCTCAAACCTTTTCTAGCTGCAGTGCTATAGTCAAAATCCATAGCACCTTTAGTTATATAATGCTAACAAACCGTTTTGAAGCTATATATAGCCATCCAGCTATATATAAATTGTTAGATATATACAGTTAATCAGCTATACATAGCTAATTACCTATATATAGCTAGCTACTAAAGTGAATTTTTTGGTTATCGCAAGAAATATGTATAAAATACAGTTTTTAGATCAAAACCGTCTCGGAGCATGCCAAATTCCTAGCGCAATTCTTCAACGATCTAATGGACAGTCTGGAAACTTCGGAGTCGCTGCGTCCGTCCATCCAGACCTTTGGCCGTCAGCACGCACCGCTGATCGAGAAATGCCGATTCCGCCCGGACGTGTGGGAGAAGTTCGGCGAGATCGCCACAGAAACGCTGACCAACCTGGACGGCATAAAGGCCAACAAAGAAACGGCGCGCTCCTGGCGCATTCTCGTCGCCTGTCTCACCGACGAGATGCGGCACGGGTTCGAGCAAGTGTTCAGACAAATGAACCGCAGACCCTCCTGTCCTGACCCGGAGACTGTGCAGCAGCAGGCTGCCGCCGCCATGGGAAGACTGGAACTGGGCGAGCTGAGACCACGCGCTCTCTCCAGCAGTCGTCTGGCCGGAAGGAACAGTCTCCCAGTCACTCCGGCTGATTACGACGACCAAAGAAGTTGCACGCCCAGATGGTGACACTGACACTGACTCGTAATCACAGCTCTATCAGGTGTTCTGTACGACTGGAACAAACCACACTTTTCAATACGTACCTACAGTTTCCGTTTTATTAAAATTATTCTTTCGAAGATGATCGGTGGCGTGCTTATCTATTCTTACCGCTAGATCTGGAGACGTTAACGAACGGTGGCAATGGAAAAGAGAGAAGACAATCTAAGACTGCTCCATCATGTTTGAGTTTCCACGACTTTTCCTGAATGCTAAATTGTTTCCGAATTCTGCCCCGGTCAGAAACACCAACCCCCGGATTTTCGATTTGTAACAACTACACAAAAACCCAACCTGAATTGAGCAACTTTCTGTTTAGACTCATGATCATTGCGCTTTGATTTATAACGAATTTCTGAGAGTATTTAGGTTGGCTGCTCATTTCGAGCTGGGTTACATAACCGATTTTGCATATTTTTGAAAAAGGTTAATACACAGGGTCCGCCAAAAAAAAACAACCCAGCAGATTTTTTGCTGTAACAACCGCAAATCTCAACCGATTTGAATAAATCCTTTTTTAAATGAAAGATAAATAAATTCTTGAAAGGTTGATGTAACGCTTAGTAAGATAGCCTGCTCAGTTCCTGAGATATTTGTTCTCAAAGTCAAAACAGAGATTTTGGAAATGAACAAGAGTGATAAAGAACAACCCAGCAGATTTTTTAGTTTTGCAACCATGAATCTCCACCGATTTGAATGAATCCTTTTTTAAATGAGAGAATGATAAATTCTTCAAATATTGGTGCAATTTTTGTTGAGATTCACAGTTTAGTTCTTGAGATATTTGCCTTCTAAGTCGAAACAGATTTTTGGCAAAGAACAAGAGCGATTCCGTTGCATTTCATAATAAAGCAGATTCCTACTGCTGGCGCTAATGATACTTTAGTATTGAAGTAAACCGAGTTTCTGTGTCACCAGTAAAGCCTCCAATAGCCCTTAGTAGTAGCACGAATCCGTTTTATTACGAAGTGCAGGCAGAGTAATAAAAAAATCCCTCTTGTTCACCGCCAAAATCACTGTTTTGACTTTGAGAGCCAACATCTCAGGGACTAAGCAGAGTACATTAATGAAAATTTCAGCAGTCTTTTAAAAATTTATTTATCTTTCATTTAAAAAAGGATTCATTCAAATCGGTTGAGATTTGCGGTTGCTACAGCGAAAAATCTGCTGGGCTGTTTTTTTTGGCGGACCCTGTATATATACAGTCATGTCTCGTTAATCCGGACCTCGTTAATCCGGATATTCGCCTTCCGGACAAGATTAGGCCAGGTCCCAATTTTCTCCTATGTTATGTGACTCGTTAATCCGGATCCGGATTCGTTAATCCGGACAGAAGATTTGGGATCCCAACTTCGAAATTTGTATGGTAAAGTGATTCGTTAATCCGGATTTGGTTAATTTGGACAAAATCCATCCGCAATTTTTCAATTCAGCCGTGAAGTTTCAATTGAATAATGCTTTTCGTTGAGTCAGAATGTGATTCTTTTTGCCTTTTTAGGGGCTGTAATCAGCTGAAATAAGTTTTTGGGTTTTAATTAGGAGGTAGAGCTGCAGAATCTGATATGCAACTAACAAAAATCTGTCATTTAGGCCGTTGACCCGAAAAACAGTGTTTTAGCTTTGATTCGTTAATCCGGAAATTCGCTAATCCGGACAAAATTGGCCGGTCCCAACTTGTCCGGATTAACGAGACATGACTGTATATAATTTGCGTGTATGTAGCGCATTTAGTAATCTAAATAGTATAAAAAATCCAGAGGTGCAGAGGAACGCTCATCCAAAAAAATTACCCGAAATGTGTTGGTCGGTCGTGTCAATTTTCGGCCTTCGACCGTGATTTTAGCCCTATTCCGGTAAGGAGCATGCAACCGCACTGCCAGTTTCAAAATCTCTGAGTCGTGGCGGATCTGTTGGTGTGCTTTAGCTTCATTACAAGGTAGCATGGGCTTAAAATCACGGTTTGAAGTTAGGGTACTTTTCTATTTTTTGGGGCCGACCACTCCTTCTTCGGATATTGGCCTGGCACGCTGTGCGAAATTTTCCGTTCAAGTGAGCTGAATGTAAGCTAAAATACCGCAAAAAAATTTCGATATTTGCATTTTTTAATTTGTTGTTCAAGGATCTTTGGAAGAGAATGCGCAGAAATATGCATATGTATATGGTAGGCCGACCTAGTCGCACGGTAAGATTGGTAGCTATCTTCCAAAAGATGACGTATTTAGAAAGATTGATTGTTTACATAGTGATTATCGCCGTTTGCAGCCAGACAAGGCCGTTGGCTTTGAATCTCAATCTTTCTAGCTATGCTTATTCGGTTTCTGTTGCTAGGGCAGTTATCCACCTATCCCGTAGTTTCGCTCTAATGGGTACATGAATTTTACAGTCATGATTCCAGCCTAAAGGGTTAAGGGAGTAATGGGCCGCTAGTAGGTGTGCTAAGCTTATGGCATTATGAAAGCCGTAATCTAAGGTAGCATGCACTAATTAGTTGTTGTTATGTAAATAATAATCTGGAAGTCGGGAGCAGTCGTTCGATGCCACATTTCATAATTTTTGTTAAAGATTTGCAACCTGAGTAGCTACTCTCCTTATGTTTGTATATTTTTTTGTTGTGGTGGCATTGCGGTTGTCTGTTTTTGATTAGGTAGATTAAAAAAGCCATGTCAGGAGCCAGTTCGGTCGCTGACTCTTCCCTTCGGTGGCGCCACCGTGGATGGATTGCGAGCAGTGAACCAGCCTCTGCAGAAGAAGAAGAAGAAGGAAAAGAAACGAAGCAAGAACAACAAACTACAGAATGCCGACGTGATCAGATTCGGCTGCTCGGGCACGGTCACTGGCTGATCTTATTCAGCCTAGTCACAGGCTTGTATCTGCTGTCGGTTGCGGTTGATGGCCGTTTACCGGCTCCTAAGCCATCTAGCCAGAATAGTGAGTTTTCGGAGCAACGCGCCAGAGAGTTTCTGCTGCAACTGACCGAGTTGGGTCCGCGCCCGTCGGGCAGCGAGGCTTGCGAAGTGCAGGCCACCGCTCTCATTCTCAATCAGCTGTACGAACTGCGTAAAATCACAGAAGCAGTGGGCCGGAACAGACTGGAGCTGGACCTGCACCGACCGTCCGGCTGTTTCGGCTTGGGCTTTCTGTCCGAATTTACGTTGTGCTACCGCAACGTCAGCAACATAGTGGTGAGGTTTGGGCCGAAGCAGGGAGCCACGGAGCAGAGTGTGTTGGTGAACTGTCACTACGACTCGGTGCCCACCAGTCCCGGTGCTACGGACGACGGTGTGTCCTGTGCTATAATGCTGGAGATACTGCACTTGCTGGCTCACTTGGAGGTCCCTTTGGAAAACGATGTCGTCTTTCTCTTTAATGGAGGTTAGAATATTGCTTTTACAGTCACACTTACATACTTGGTAATGGTACAATACAAAATATAGCATCACTTCGGTCAAGCCCTTTAGGTGCCTACATGTAATAGGTCATACGCCGAAAGGGGGAGGGATTGGGGGTCTGGCACCCGCCCGGGGGTCTGAGCCCAAATTCTAGTGGAGTGTGGTTGAGTGCAAAAAACGCTCAAAAATCGGAAACATCGCAAAAAAATCTCTTATTTAGGCTAAAATACACCTAAAAAGTGCTGTTTTACAGGCGGCTTTAGTAATTTCAGTGTCTGAAATTTTAAAAAATCGCAAAAATTTGCTCAAAAATTAGTTGCCAGGAAATCGGAGGGGATCAGAAAAACCGAGTGTGGAGCAGACACCATGTTGCATGTATGCTTAGGTGCCTGTGCTGTACTTACCTTCTCCCATGACCAAACAGACCCGCTAGTAGGTACTGTTGACGACTTCTTTGAGGAAAATTGACAATTTTACAATGATTTTTCGACTTTTCTAGGAGATCCGTCGATCTCTCTGGCTGGCAACCATACCCCTTGCCTTCAGGTTTTCCGGTCCATGAGCTGGCCAGGGTATGTCGATTTGCCGAAAAAAGTCGCTGAATCTCAAAACTAGCCGATTTCCTCCAAAAAGTCTCGGCAAGAGGGGAACTACCAACTTGCGCACAACCGATTTGCGCACACGGATCGCGGGCACACCAACTTGCGCACAACCGATTTGCGCACAACCGATTAGCGCACAACCGGTTTGCGCACAACCGATTAGCGCACAACCGAATTGCGCACAAAACAACCGATTTGCGCACAAAGTAATAGTTGTGTTGTTGTGTGTTGAATGTAGTGTACATACGTTGTAAGGCTATGGTAATGCAGGCTTAATGGTACAGGCATGCTTGTGTAAGCGTTATATGTAAATTTGGTTCGGTCAGTTGCAACACCACACAACGTCTGTCGCCCGGATCCAGTGGGTGTTGAGGTGTACAAGAAGCTGAACGAGCTAAAGCGGAACGTCAGAAGAACCCAACAGTTTAATGTTCACAAGTGTACCATCAGATCGGTAAGTTAGGTTACTTAGTTAACTTTTATTATCGTATGTAAAAAATCAGACTTTTGCTAGAAAGTGAATGGATGAATAAAATGGCCAGGTTGTTCAACAAACGGAAGCATCCAGACATTTACTTTTTCCTGGAGCGCTTCCTTTCAGAACAAAACAATATAAGGTGCAGGCAGGTGGATTTAAGGAAATCGCTAACTAAATTCTAAATGATTTTTCAAACAATTTCAGGTAAACACGCAACTAGATCAGATGGCCGCGGGTGCAGCACTGGTTTGGCGCAATCCAAAATACGAACGCATCGATGGCAAAATTCGCAGACTGGCCGAGGGTTACCAATTGGGTTTGATCGAGCGCATGGCGTTTCTAAGAGGAATAGGGCACTACTTCGCACAGCCAAAGCGCAATCAGTTATAAAATTTATGTATTATAAATCACTCTGTTATAAATAAATGCAACTGTTATGTAAAATTACTGTTGGTGTCTATGACTATATTGTGCTGCAAAAATGTAAAAGTGTTTAAGTAAAAAAATTGTGCGCAAATCGGTTGTGTTGTGCGCAATTCGGTTGTGCGCTAATCGGTTGTGCGCAAACCGGTTGTGCGCTAATCGGTTGTGCGCAAATCGGTTGTGCGCAAGTTGGTGTGCCCGCGATCCGTGTGCGCAAATCGGTTGTGCGCAAGTTGGATAGTCCCGGCAAGAGGGCGCCTAGAGAGGGGCAAGGAGTGAGCTCTTTGGACCATACATGTACTAGGGGCTTTGAGGGGTTACCCCCTAGCTGGAAAGGCCAACCCCCACTCACCCCCCCCCCGCGAGACAGGTTAAGGAACCCCCGACCCAACAATACAAGTACTAGTAGTGGCTCCAGTACTAACAAACTGGCTCAGAAATCACTAATTTAGCCTAAAATTCGCTTGAAAAGCCTTTGGGAACCGAATTTGGCGTTTCCACTGCTGATATTTAAGAGAAATCGGTGTTTTTGGAAGCCCTTTGTTGTCATTTTTTGCTTGTTTTTAGCTCTAAAACGCTATTTGGCAGCTTAAAATACTATACGGTATCGGAAATGCTATACGTTATTTGTATACTGGTCTGGTGGGTGACATCCTAGATGTTAGTGTGTTTAGCAGAAGAGAACTTTCTGCAAGGAGCGCACGGCTTTATCACCAGTCACCGGTGGCGTCACTCTGTTCGAGCGTTCGTCAATTTGGAAGGCGCCGGCGCTGGCGGACGGGAGTTGCTCTTTCAAGCCGGTACCTCACATTTCTGTCCTTCCCATCCAACAGACCTGTCTATATGCTCATTATAGGCAGTCACGCTCAACCTATAGTATCGTTACTTTAATGCAGAAATCAGATCTGTTCGGAAATCTCTGAGCCTAAGTTTGAAAACAAGCTGTAAATTTGGGGTGGTTAGGGGAGTGTTTGCGTAACGAAGCGAAGCTGTAATAAACTGTGCAGGTAGTTTTGTGTGTACAGGGCCGGGCAACGGATGGCTGATGAAGGTGTATCTGGAGAAGGCTCCCCGACCGCACTGCAATGTAATGGGTCAGGAGGTGTTCCAAAGTGGCATCATGCCCTCCGACACTGACTTCCGCATTTTCCGCGACTTTGGACGCGTTTCAGGTTGGTTCTGCTTCTCTCTGGCAAAACCTAATCTTAATATGTTATTTTAATTTTTGGTATCTGCTACGAAATCACAGAAGTTAGTGAAAATAAATTATTTTTGCTTTGTGTGTTCGTTTCTAAAAAGCTAAGGAATTAACCTATTTTGGTCAGCGAGTTTGGAAATTCCGGATCCGTACGAACCCTGCCTGTCATGATTAGATGTAACGCTGGAAAGAACGTATATAACTCACTCCTCTAGTCTGTATATTCAAAAAGCCAAAAAAAATCTGAAAGAATCCAACATTTTATGCTCCGTCAGTGAAACGCCAGCCTGTCTATGTAGTGTAGATTGATTGCAGGACTGGACATAGCGTATGTGCGTAATGGCTACGTATATCACACGGAGTTTGACGCATTGCAATATATTTCTACCGGCGCTATCCAACGTGCAGGTACTGTTATTTGATATGCTAAAGAAATAAATTCAGCCAGATGCATGGTTTATGTATGATTGGTGCATGTGCATGTAACCAGTTAGGGTTGTTCTTTTAGGTGAGAATGTGTATGGCGCTGTTCGAGGATTAGTCTCGTCTCCATATCTGGCTCGTCCGGGCGCCTATGGAGAAGGCAGATGGGTGTTCTTTGATGTTATCGGCATGTTTATGTTGTTGTATTCGCACAAGCTGGGCGAATTCCTCAACCTCTCTTGTCTGCTCGCAGTTGTTTGCAAAGTGGCCTACAATTTCGTGATCTCGCGTTCTCAGCAACAGCCACCCGTGCCTAAAGCTGGCATTCCATTAGGTAGTTCATCTGTTCAACCAGTGAGCAGACATGGACTCCTCCTTAATCAGACTCTGAAGGCATGCGTAGACGTAAATATCATAAAATAGGCGGTTTAACGAAAAATAAGCAAGAATACGTTTAATTGAAGTCTGAGTCCACTCAACCCCCGTCAGATGTCCCTACCTACCTTTTGTTAGTTTCTTCAGGATTCCAAAATCGACCTCTGGCCATTAAGAATGGAAAAATGAATGAATGGGTTTGAAAATGGTTCTGGGTCAAAATGCCGAATATTGGGGTAGCCAATACAGTATGTACTAGTCCATGTCTGTGAGAGGTTGGGTTGTGGTATGGTTGTTGATGTTGTGTTGCAGAGCATGGTTACACTCCTCTGTTGTTTGTGTTTGCCTTCTGCACGCATGTGCTGGCGACGGCGGCTGCGGTTGTGAGTGGCGTGGTGGTGAGTGGTCTGGTGGGAGTTCTGTCGCTCAATCTAGTCTGGTACTCGCGGCCCTGGCTGATCGTCTTTCTTTACTTTCTGCCACAAACCGTCTGCGCTCTTTCCGTTCACTCTTTCTTTGCCTCCAGATTCTATAGAAAAGTACTAACTCTACACTTTTATACAGTGACTGAGTGAGTGTGATTGTTTTAGCGTGACCCGTTTCTGGCAGAACGGTGTCACTTCGACGCCATGATGGCTATTTTCGGTTTGGTTCTGCTGCTCCTGACTTATAAGGGCTTTTCGTCGGCCTTTCTCTTCATGTTGACTGTGGTCTCTCTCCTGCTAAGAGGAGTGCTGCTCTCTGCGCGCAAATATTTCCTCTCCCGTTCAGGCAACTGTCAGAGTTTTCTCGAAATACTAGTAGGGGTACCGTACTGCCTTATGGCACCGACACTTACGGTGGTGCTACCACGTTCGACTACTGTGTGTGGTGGCACCATGCGGTCATGGTGGTACCTTTGGTGCTATGCTTCCGGTGCTATATTTTTACCTTACAGTACCACCAGGTAGCGTACCCAGGATGAGAGTACCCGAACTTGGGACTACCATTAAGGTACCACTCATAAATGGGCCGGAAAATGGGTTGGTGTGGTGTAGCCAAAGTCATACATGGGCCGCGGGCGCCCCTCCCCCTCGCTGGCCAATACCCCCTCGCGTCACCCCCGTCCCGGAGGGAGAAAATTTTCGCTTTTTTAGGCGTTTTTTTGGACTTTTGTAGGACCGCCGAGGCTACCTCCACACCCCTCCGGATTTTCCCGGCTCAAGTATGGTCAAAATCCGAAAATTTGGTCGTGGGTCTGCCGGTTTGGGGGAGGTCGCGGCCGTTTTGGTGGGTGGGGTTAGGAACAAAAGTCGGCTTGAGGTGGGTGGTTTGGGGCCTCGAGCCCAAGTAAGGGTAAAGGGTGCGCATGTTTCCGGCGCCACCGAGCATAACAACTTAACCTTGTGCTGACGGTCTGTTATGTTGCAGAGGCGAGTGCATCGGATGTGTTGGTGTGTCACGTGTTGTCGTTGAGTGGAGTGGTACTGATCGACAGTTACAGTCTGATGTTGGTCTTCGATATATTCGTTCCGGTGATGGGCAGGTTCGGTCAAGCGGTCAACTCCGAGTACTTTATCCTCGCTCTCACCTCTGTCGCAGCCTCCAGCTTTGTCTTGTTTTCGGTAGTGGCTGATTTGCTCTAGCCTCTCTCCCATCTGCTCAAAGTATTACTAATAAGTTGTAGGCCAGTTTGGTCTACATCAGCAAGCCGATCTGGTCTCTGCTGAAGTGCGGTGCTGTTCTGTTTCTGCTGGTAATGGCGCTGCTGCGCACCACCTACCTGGGCCATCCCTACGTCTTCACATCGGAAGCGCCCAGATTACGTCGCTTGATTTTAATGGTTGGTCGGCGGAGCTGAGAAAATTTAAAAAAAACCAGTTCTGTTTTTAATTCAGCACGTCAGTCGAGAGATCTACTCGCCGCAGGACGAGTTGAAGCTGAGCGAAAACTTCTTGTGGGCTCAGTCGATGGACTACAGAGGGGCAGAAGATCTACCGGCCGAGGTTTTCCTGCATCACAGCCTCACTCCCAGCTGCAACTACACGCGCGACCTGTACTGCGCACTGCCCTACTACACGCCCAGCGCACACAGACTGACGCCTCAGTATCTCTGCTCTGTTTAGCTCAGATCTTTCTACTGCAGTTGAGTTGTTTTCTAGTCGCACGCGTTGGTTACCAGTCGACAGTGCTCCCGATCTGCCGCAGAAAATAGACTTGACGCTCGTCTCCAAACAGCTACTTAGCGGTCAGCGCGTCAATTTGACTTTTGCTTTGGATGGTGCGTCCTCTTTCTTACACCCACTCTCTGTCCTACAACAGTCAGGCACTTAACGCTGTTTATGGTACTGCACCATGTCTCCGGTACCTATGTTTTAGTAACACCAAATAGAGCACAGGCCAAACATGGGCAAAGAGGGGCCGGCCCCCCTCAGACTCTGACCTACCCCCTCAGCCGGTCGCTGCCCCCTCAGGAATTGTTTGGAAGAATTTTGTATAGCAAATTACGATAAAAATATGCCTGGATTAGGTGTAAATGAGCTCAGAATAGCTTATTTTAGAAGCAAAAAAAACTTGATTTTGCCAAAAATCGGACTTTTTGGTTTACCACCCCCTCAGCCCTCCTCAGGCGCTCAGGAATTGAAAATTCTGCACCCCTCAACCGAAATGCTAGCCCATGTCTGGTACAGGCACCACAGTATGGTACCACTACCTTGGCATTGGTACCTGTACCGGTTCCATATGATGCCATTCTGTTAAGATTTCGTAGCATATATGGTGCCACCACAGTCCCCGAACGTGGGGGTACTATGGTGCTAGTATTATTAACGGCGTTAAGTGCCAGGCTGTACAATATTTGTTTATTGTAGGTGCCGATCACATGTCGTTGCACGTGACCCCATTAAGAGGCTGGAAGTTGGACTCGTGGTCTTTCACTAAGTTCAACTCACAGTTTCACTCGCAGCAGCGAACCTTTTTTGTATTTACTACCTACGGACTGCACAGCGGACCGCAAGTGTTCTGGATTACTCTCTACTCGGTAAACATGCATTCCTATCGTCCCGATTTAATCACAAAAGACCATCGTTGCAGACAAGTCGGTCGGCCGAAATCGAAAACAGTAAGCAGCTGGAGCTGACCACCGCTTCCTTCTACATCCATGGGGACGCCCAGAACTCGCCACTTATCAACGATTTTGTACAACTGATCAGGACACGGCGACGTACTCCAGAGGCTGCTCCGGGATGGTGGAAATGGGCCATCACCCCTACGACCGCCTGCAGCCAGTTGATCGTCAAATACTTTTAGATACGATCTTTTTTTTATCTGATATTGCTGAAATAGCTTTACGCAAATCTCCGTCTGAGGGGAGTTTTTGACAGAGCTGCTACTTTCAATTTACGTTGTTCTTAAGCTGTCTTGCCTGACTGGGATTTTCTAGAAAGATTTTCCTTTCAAAAGTGTACCGTTGAGGTGAACCTAGCTCTGCACACTGCCTGAAATCAGTATAAATTTTTTAGCCTACGTACTTCCATTTGGTGTTCTGTTTTATATTCTCTTTCTGATTGACAGCTTAAAGCGATCAGAAGTCGGTCACAGCGATTAAATCATAACAAAACATTAAAAAGCAACTGTTTTTAGCGGCCAAATTGTCTAGGCTATTGAATTGGTTTTCTATAAATTTGTTTCCACGTTTAGTAACGTATACTCCTTCGCAAACTCTAACGGTCGCTGTTGACTACCGAGAATAGTTTGTCATGTATTTGTGTGCGTTGTTGTTCTGTGCCGTTGTGGCCGGTGTTTGGGCCGATTGGAAGCAAGATGTTCTCGACGAACATAACCGTCTGCGTTCGCAGGTTGCACGGGGCGACCAAGACGGAGTGTCTGCGGCCGCC
Source organism: Sabatieria punctata (assembly GCA_030248155.1). Classification (NCBI taxonomy): domain Eukaryota; kingdom Metazoa; phylum Nematoda; class Chromadorea; order Araeolaimida; family Comesomatidae; genus Sabatieria; species Sabatieria punctata. Next base: position 85,961 of record JASANB010004250.1, read on the forward strand.
TACATGGCTAAGTTGGTCAGTTCTGCTTTACTGAATGTCTCAACCTCTTTTAGTTGCCCGTTTTTCTTGCTTTCTTGGTAAGATAGCTAACTCACAACAGATATATGCCACAGCTTCATCATGTGTTATGATGTGAGAGCGTTTTAGAAATGGGACGATAACCTGGCAGCTGCTGCACAACAGTACGTCGACGGTTGTCCCGATGGACATGGTACGGTATGCTAAGATTACACCTTAGCTCTAGCAACAATGCATAAAAGAGTAGCAAGAATGTACCACCTAGCAGCCGGCCGAGTGTCGATGCGCTGCACCGTCACCGGAGCGATCGGGAAATTCGCAAATTCTTGGCTTTAGCGTTTTTTACTTGGGTTTTAGCTTAGAAGTGGTTGGGTCGTATAAAGCATGTCTGTTTAAAAATTGTTCAAATTTTCGGACCGAATATAGCTACTGACGCTTTCTAGTCATTCTCCTCAATGAAGTTTGTTTTACGACGTATGTACAACAGTTAGCCAAATGCTGTAGCAATATACAGGGTGTGTCAAAAAAAAACAACCCAGCAGAGTTTTTGCTGTAGCAACCGCAAATCTCAACCGATTTGAATGAATCCTGCGTTAAATGAAAGACGAATAAATTCTTGAAAGACTGGTAAAGGCCCTATTAAGATACGATGCTTAATTCCTGAGATATTTTCCTTCAAACTCAAAACAGAGATTTTGGCAGTGAACAAGAGCGATTCCGTTGCACTTCACAACAAAACGGATTCCTACTGCTGAGGGGCAACAAGACTTTTACAAATGAAGTAACCAAGCATGTGTGGCACCAGAAAAACCTCGTTACGTTAGCCCTGAGCAGTAGGAATCGGTTTTATTATGAAGTGCAACAGAATAATAAAAATCGCTCTTGTTCATTGCCAAAATCTGTTTTGACTTTGAGTGAAGATATCTCAGGAACTAAGCATCGTATCTTAATAAAAGCTTCACCAATCTTTCAGGAATTAATTTATCTTTCATATAAAATAGGACTCGCTGAAATCGGTTGAGATTTGCCGCTGCTACAGTAAAAAATCTGCTGGGTTGTTTTAATCTCTGTTGTTCACTGCCAAAATCTCTGTTTTGATTTTTAAAGCAATTATCTCAGGAACTAAGCAACGCATCTTAGTAAAAGCTACACCAATCGTTCAAGAATTTATTTATCTTTCATTTAAAGCAGGATTCATTCAAATCGGTTGAGATTTGCGGTTGCTACAGCAAAAAATCTGCTGGGTTGTTTTTTTTTGACGCACCCTGTATTTCGACATGCCGTTCAGTATCGCCATGTACCAATGCCGAATACTTGTGGTAATAAATTTATGGACGTTGTTCATATATGTATATATAGATCCTGCACTCAGAGATCCCAACCGTCAGGAAAAGATCGGTGAGAACTATGGAGGTGATAGTCATGACGACGTTAAGTTGATAGTGCAAAACTGGTACTCTGAGGTGAACCAGGGTTACCCAATCAACTACGCCAGCTTCGATAATGTCGCCTTTCAAGCCGGCCATTATACGCAGGTGCGTACGTATGTACATAGGTTTTTACGTAGACACACAAATGAAAATCTCTGAACAGCCGGCGTCAAACAAAATGGACGTGTTGTAGCTAATTTGGGCTAAAACTAGTGGACTTGGTTGTGGCTATAAAAAAGGCTGTCTGATGCGTGGCTGCATGCCGAATGAGCTGATGGACTGCAAGATTAACACCTTGATTTGTCGCTACAAACCCAGGTACTGCCCACTGCGTAGAGAGAGCCCCAACTGCTCATCAACGTCTTTCTAGCGGCAACGTATTAGGTGAGCCGATCTTTGAAGTTGGAGACATGTGCGATAAGTGCGAAGGCCAATGTCAAGATGGACTGTGCGATGGCCAGATCAAGGGCGGCACAGGTAGGTAACAGGATTTCTCCCTAAGCAATCTGATTGTCAACACTGGTACCGAATAGTAATGGCTGCGCATGGGTATGACGTACTACCATGAGTATTATGTTATACTGTACCATATGAAGAGCAGAAATGCTTTACAGCTGTTGAAGAGACAAAAGCAGCAGGTGGTTGCTCGGACCAAGCGTCCAACTGTGCTCAGCTGGCGAGCAAAGGACTGTGCGGCTTTACCGGCCAAATGGCCGAGCTGAACGCCGACGCTCTCAGTATGTGCAGAGCCACTTGCGATCGCTGCTAAACAGTTTACTTGGCTTCGGGTGTTAGGCTGCTTTGTTTTCGTCTGGCAAAATTCTGTCACTTTTTTCTGGTGTGCGTTTTGGCGTTTATTAAAGCAGAGCGGTTTCTGGAAAAATAGAGCCGACCCCGACGCATCAAAGCTGAGGGTGGCTAAATGGAGAAGCGTGATTGAGTGTGTGCGTTTTGCACATACTCTCATTAAACAATCAGGGAAATAACGATATACATACATGGTACGGTACCGGTACCAAATATGGTAGCGATACCATATGGTACCGCTTCAACCTTGAGTGGTACGATATATGGTATGTCCTGAGGCCTTCGATCGAACGATCATATACGGTATCGCTACCATACATGGTACCGATACCATATGATGGTGCCACTTAACGTTTGAAGAAAAGATACCATCTGGTACCGGTACCATGTATGTATGTCGTTATTTCCCTGATGCTGGTGGACCAGTGAACGCTACTGTCGCCGCGGATTACTGTAATCGATTGGTACCACCTTTGGCCAACTCTAACCTCCAATCGCACTCGACTGCTGTGGTCAGTGCTGTGCCTACTCGTATGCAACCAAACCAATGGTGTCTATAAGTACTTCTTCCGCTTGCCCTCCAGTAACTCAACCACCTGTGTCTGCGGCTGGACTTCCATCTATTGGTGTGACCAGTCCGTCTGTCATGGAGGTGTTTGAAGCGGTTGAACAGCCAGTGGCAGCGGAACAACGTTTCAAAAAGCGAGCTGAGAAGCACAAAGAACAGGCTATAAAGCTGTTGGCCGAGTGCAATACAATTCCACTCATCCGGGCGGGATTCGCTTCGCTTGTCCAACATCCTACCATTTAAACGACGCAGCATGACCAGATCTACAAATCCGTTGCATCGCCATTGTTCTACGCCTTCTAGTGCCAACACTAGATGTCTGAGAGTGCAGTGTCCCAAATTGGCTGTTTTCGCCACTGATTTCTGAGTAGTTTTCTGGCTCACTTCACAGTTGACAGATATACGTAGGTCGTTCATGCACCAAAACACTGTCAAATGAACGCAGAATGCTAATAACACAACCTGGGTCTCCTGTAGGACCTCCAGTATCAGCATTACCCGACTACCGGTGAAAACGTATGTCAGATTGCACAGTTACTGTTTCTATCACCGTCGGCCACTACAATTTGGCGTTGTCATGCGTATTGGGAGACAAGCCATTCCAAGCAAGCTACCAGCGTGTCCGCCGCCATTTTGAGAGGCGTCGGCCATCTTGTCTTCTTTTTACGTCATTCTGTGCATTGTTGGTGCCTTGTGCGGTCGCTCTATACTGATCCTCTTAAATAAATGCTTCTCGTGCTACTGCTATTGGACGTCGTGCGTTAGTCTGAGCGCAGCCAACCTAGACACTGCCGCTCTAAACGTCATTCGGCCTTCCATCGCGCAGTGCAAACCTGAACATTATTATTGAGAGTTATTCAGTACTGTTCGCCGCCGACCCAATGCCAGTTTCACTTTCTCGCCTTGCATCATTGCTGGCAGCACCGTGCTGATTGCCCGGTGCCTTCTACGACCTCTCGCCGTGCGTCATCGCCCGGCCGGTCTACAATCAAACTACACCTCTTCGCCCGGCTAGTCAACTAGCCGGCACCCCAACTTTATCATCTCCTCTGCCGTACAATTGTAGTTTAACCTACAATTGTCCGGCCTATCAACTTACCTCTGCCGTTATCTCCCACTGTGGTCGCGCCATCTCCACGGCTATTCATCATTCCAAAACGGGCGCAGTGCAATTGGAGGTTCCGAACCGAGATGCCGAATCGCAACAAGAAAAGCAAGAGTGGTCAGTATCGGCCAAAAAGCAGCCTATCCTCTCAACAGACTACCGAGCGAGCGCCGGAAATTGAAGACTCTCTGTTCTCGAAAGATAATGCCGCTGACAAGGGCAAGAAAGTTAATCTTTCACCTCTCAGCCGCAAACAAAAGAGACGACAGAAGCAGTCTGAAAATCGGCCCTCTTCCGTGTCTACAGAGCAGCTTGCAGCCGGCGATGACTCACCACACCTTGACTTTTCTGATGATGACGCTATCACAACGGAAGAAACGTCAGAGGCACAACTAAAAATTGTTGAAAGTAACGAGTTGGCCGATGCTTTCGGCCCATCCACGCGTGCGCAGCAGCGCCAATCGACTACTACCGAGAGTCTGTCGGCAGCCCAGCGACAGGCCGTTTTGACTGCCAATCAAGAAACTACGTTAGTGCACAGAGTGGCCGCTCATGTCAATAAAAATCTGGGCGCGGCTATTCAACAACAAGTGCGATTGCAAGTGCACGAAGAATCTGACATGCTCAGAGAAGAAATCGGCCAGCAGACTGACCAATTGAGACACGAATTCGACAACAAAATGGACCGAGTTGAGAAACAAGTTGGTCAACAACTAACCGGTCTTGAACAACGAGTATCGGCCGGCCAGCAACAGCTGAAAAATGAAATATCAGCCGGATGGCAGGAGTTAATAAAGGAAATGTTGGCCGGCCAGCAACAACTGAAAAAGGAAATGTCGGCCGGACAGCAACAAATTCTGGCTGCTTTGTCGGCACAGAAACCGGCCATTTCGACTCAGCCGGAAATCGCTGTCTCTCCACAAAACGAAACATCAGATGAGGAAGACGAATTTGAGACGGTGTCTAAACACCGCCAGGTCTACAGCAGAACAGTTCCCAAACAGACGGAGAAATTGGCCATGCCGGTTGGTCAACAAACTTTCGTAATGGAACAGTGTAAAACGCCTGTCATGACCCAAGAAGTTGGAGTACCACCTGGCAGTCTGACGATTTTGCAGCGGCCGGACACTGCTCAGACAGTGACCGAGCATGCTGCCAATCCTACAGATGATGTGACCGTGGTTCGTACCTCAGCTCAGATCGCTGCCGACCAAACGCAAAATCTGTCGGTACATTCCGAACAACTACGTCGCATGGCACAGAAGGCGAAAGAGTACGTGCAGAATCTGCCGGTGCGTCTTAGCGCCGCGGGGTTGCAAGCATTGCGAGATCGATGCTTGTCCCGCATTGACTACGTCCTGGATTTGGGTCAGATCGGACCAAACGACACGCTATACGACCTGCAAGAGCGTGTTGGATGGGAAGTGGCTCAGTATCAACGCAAAGCGGCGGAATCTGTTCACACTACTGCAGCCGAGTCTCGAAATCAAGTGTTTGACCCGGTACAGCACAGTAGCCAACAAACTGTACCATCTGGAAATCCGTTTGCACCGTCGGTTCAGCCTACGGTTGAGCCGTCATTCAACTTTCCGCAGACGAACTGTCTTCCGGCTAAAACTCTGGATAATCTGCTCACTCCTGAGGCAGACTATTGCCGTGTCGTTAACGACCCGGTTGACCAACAAATGAAACAGAAGGACCAACCAGCTAAGAAGGGGGCCTGGGCCCACAATTCTCCGCTCCCATCGTTGAAGGAAGACCAATGTCAGTGGCCGAGTAAACAAAAGCACAAGGAAATGCCTGCCAAGGAAGAATCAGCTCACTGGGTGCAGGCCAACAATCATAAGTTGGTGGTCATCGGAGATTTGTTGTGGGGCATACCCACCGCACTGCGCCGCCGACTACTGAATGACCACTATGGCTCCACAAAATCGGGTTACTTCGGCTACAAGGGAACGTACAAAAAGATGAGCCGGTTTTATTACTGGCCAGACATGTCTCAGGAGGTGATGGCGGGCCAAGTCAATGTGTGCCGTCAATGCGCCGCTCGCAGCGGCCAAGGATGACTCTAAATTGCCGCCAATTGTTGCCTTATACAGTACTATGGAGAGTTTCTTTTCTTTTTTCTATTGTATCAGTTATGTTTAATGCCCTATGCACTGAATTACTGCTCTTGTGTAATGCACCCTTGGTTCTACTATCATGCTAATATAATATCAATCTGGTGTTTTCCTATTTTCTGTGGTATTATGGTGCAGTACTGTACATAATCCATTCTATTTCGTTCATGGCCATGTTTTGTTTGTTTCTAATTGTTGTTGTAACGCAATGCATTCCATATTGTATTTGTTGTTTCTGTTTAGCGTACTGCTATTCTTTTGTTGCTTTGTTAGTTTACTGCCGCACAACACTCTGGATTTCAAGATGCCTCCCAACTTCTGGCCCAATGTGTACCGTGCACTGAAGGCTGGACTGTCAACTTACTGATGTTCAATGCCTAAACCGATGCTCGCGGGAGCTCGCAGCCCAGAAGGGGGCACTGCACAGTTACTGTTTCTATCACCGTCGGCCACTACAATTTGGCGTTGTCATGCGTATTGGGAGACAAGCCATTCCAAGCAAGCTACCAGCGTGTCCGCCGCCATTTTGAGAGGCGTCGGCCATCTTGTCTTCTTTTTACGTCATTCTGTGCATTGTTGGTGCCTTGTGCGGTCGCTCTATACTGATCCTCTTAAATAAATGCTTCTCGTGCTACTGCTATTGGACGTCGTGCGTTAGTCTGAGCGCAGCCAACCTAGACACTGCCGCTCTAAACGTCATTCGGCCTTCCATCGCGCAGTGCAAACCTGAACATTATTATTGAGAGTTATTCAGTACTGTTCGCCGCCGACCCAATGCCAGTTTCACTTTCTCGCCTTGCATCATTGCTGGCAGCACCGTGCTGATTGCCCGGTGCCTTCTACGACCTCTCGCCGTGCGTCATCGCCCGGCCGGTCTACAATCAAACTACACCTCTTCGCCCGGCTAGTCAACTAGCCGGCACCCCAACTTTATCATCTCCTCTGCCGTACAATTGTAGTTTAACCTACAATTGTCCGGCCTATCAACTTACCTCTGCCGTTATCTCCCACTGTGGTCGCGCCATCTCCACGGCTATTCATCATTCCAAAACGGGCGCAGTGCAAGATCAGAATCATTTGCAGTTTTTGTGTGCAGTACAGCGCCATTAGCAGTAATGACAACAAAAAGAAATATGTCCACTTTTGATATTTTTTCTATTTACCTTTGAAATCAACAAATTGAATTTTGGCACCTAATGTTCCAAATATCAGCCTACTTGACCAATATAGGCGAAAATAACAGTAAAAAAACGAAGTGTGTCCATGTTTTGAGACACTCTGTAAGTGGTAAATTCTGGTACTAGACACTGGCATTGGCTGCCAGTCTACTATTACTATCGGCGAGCGAGGTGTTAGTTTGGAGCTTCCGCTTCGGATGCTTCTCCGACCGGCTTCTTCCATGTATGGTACCGACGCTGCGACTACGCTTTCTCTCTCCCAACTCCAAGTCGGACACGTCGAGACTGGTGGTGGGTTTGGGCTCGGTCGGCGCCAGAACCTCCACGGACTGCTGTGAGGTCTGGATGAATCGGCGGCGGCGGCCGCGTTTCGTCTGGCGCTTCGGGGTGATGGCGCTGAGAGGAGACTCCTCGCCGGGAGGGGTGATCAGTAGTCTGGGGGGACTCGCTGCCTCCTCCTCGTTCGATGAGACCGTGGTTTTGCTGCCCGACATCTTGTTGAACGCAACAGAGAGCGATCGCGTCTTGCCATCGGCTGAAAGATTTTCTCTATCTAGTTGCATGCACGTTATACGAAGGGAAACTATCGGAATCCCTGTCCAAATCCGGTTCTCAACGCGAATTTATTGAGTAGATAATATGATAGCATGGAAACGGTCCGAGCGGGATGCGATGCAAGTAAACGCTAATGACGCGATAATGTACGTACACTATGTTTGTTAGTTGTTGTTGTAACTTTTGTCCTTTCGGACTATAGGAGTAGCCAACTGCTATAGAGTAGGAAGAGACAGAAGAGAAGGTTCCCCAGCCTCCTTAGTACTGTTGGCAAGTCCGACCTGAACCTTGACTAATTAACAAGTCTTTAACCTGTAATTTGAGGACTTGAACCTGAACCTGAACCTATATTATTTGAGCCGGACTTGAACCTGAATCTTAAGAGCCGGTTTTTCTAAGTATCGACTCTTCCCGGACAAATCTCAACTTTTTGTCTCCGATTTGCTAAAATTTGTATTTTGGTATAATTTGACCTAAAAAGACATTTTATCACCTTCCCGGCCATTGTTAGTAATTTTCGCCTCCTATTTGAAAGGGGTTTGGAGATATTATTTAAAAGTTTATTGTTGGTGCATTTAAGACGCAATTTCTGAGAGAATTCAATGTACCTCCCTACTTTGGACAGGGTCACATCACGGATTTCGATATTTCTATGATAGTTCAGTAGTAATTGATGAAAAACCATGATGCGCCAAGTATCAGCCCGATCGGCCCACATGGGCCTGCTGACCACCTCCTTGAAGTGACCGGTCCAGAGCGAAATTTGCAAATTTGGGTCCCTTCATTCAAGTCATTGTATCTTGCCGACATCTAGAGTTACAGTGACCGTGAGCCCACCAAACGATCGAGAACGATCCGAGGATTACAAATATCACAGTTAAAAAGCGGTATCTAGCTCCGTACCGCAATTTAGGGTAAAAAACGCGGTTCAACACTGAATTTTTACCATACCCGGTGACACGTTTGACCAAATTTAAGTACATTAGAATGATGGGCCAGAAGCAGATTTTTTATATAATATAGCACAGTAAATGCGCAACATACATGCAAAAAATCAGCAAAATCGACGCGCCACATAGGGTCGAAATCGGCCCTTAAAGTCTCGGCGATAAATTTTTTTTCACTCAATGTCAACAAAAATTATCCTTCTAGATCAATTTTTTTGTAGAATGTGAATATTGAACTGTTTTCATGAAATTTTTACATTGAAGCCCAATAACATTGAAAACGGTCAGTATTGTGCAGCTCTACTGTGTACAATGCATGTTACGGAATGCATATAATAAACCAATCTGCGTGCATATCATTGTGCACATTTAACAAATGAATGTCTTGTTTATTGCATAATTCCTTCATTTCTCCTGTTTTTAGTAAATTTTCCTCCCCACTCTGCCGCAAAGGGGGGTGTACGCACCCTACACCCCCTGGATGCGCCACTGTTTAGACTCTGTTTTCGTTTGGAGGTTGATATGGTGCATTTAGATGCATACGGTGATATTGGGCTTTGGGCAACGTTCATTTCTGTTCACCTTTCTCAACTAGCAAGTTTAAGAGTCCGTCTCTGGTCAGATCGCGTTTTGGCCCTTTGCCCTATTGAGACCCAAAATTGGAACTTTGAGCTAGAGAGCTCTAAGTTGGTACACTAATACATACTTATGAGTTATCTTTCAGCTGCAAAGGATTAGTGGATCTGAGGCTCCTGTCCTGAGATATAGCCTTCCGAATATCGGTCTGCTTAGCTATGGGACCAAAATTTCAAACTCGAATTTCTCGCTTCATACTCAGAATTCGGACCTAAAAATTGGGGGTTTTAGAGTACTTTTAGACTACTTTAAGAAACTTTTGTCAAGTTTTCGTTTTCAGAAAAAATTTTTTTTCGCCCCCTTTGCAAGCTAGCTCGTCTGGAACCCCCCCACCAACCTCGTTTTTTTATTTCAGAAAAATGTTGCGCTATCAATTACCTACCGTTTTGTGTAAAGCATTGTTTGCCCAGACCCGTGGAGCGTGAGAAAATTGAGGTCAAACATGTCCCGGTCGCAAAATTTTCGCACTTTTCTCAGGTCGAATATTTCCAAGTCCGGTTTTCAACCTACTAGTACGAATTCGGACTCAAAAATTGGGAGTCTTGGAGTACTTTTAGACTACTTTAAGAAACTTTTGTCAAATTTTCGTTTTCAGAAAAAAATTAGGGGTTGGGGGTTGGGGAGTTCCAGACGAGCTAGGGGCGCGCAAAGGGGGCGAAAAATTTTTTTTTCTGAAAACGAAAATTTGACAAAAGTTTCTTAAAGTAGCCTAAAAGTACTCTAAGACTCCCAATTTTTGAGTCCGAATTCGTACTAGTAGGTTGAAAACCGGACTTGGAAATATTCGACCTGAGAAAAAAGTGAGAAAATTTTGCGACCGGGACATGTTTTAGCTCACTTTTCTCACGCTCCACGGGTCTGGGCAAACAATGCTTTACACCAAACGGTAGGTAATTGATAGCGCAACATTTTTCTGAAATAAAAAAAACGGGGTTGGGGTTCCAGATGAGCTAGGGGCGCGCAAAGGGGGCGAAAAAAAATTTTTTTCTGAAAACGAAAATTTGACAAAAGCTTTTTAAAGCAGTCTGAAAGTACTCTAAAACCCCCAATTTTTAGGTCCGGATTCCGAGTATGAAGCGAGAAATTGGAGTTTGAAATTTTGGTCCCATAGTTAAGCAGACCGATTTTCGGAAGGCTATATCTCAGGACAGGAGCCTCAGATCCACTAATCCTTTGCAGCTGAAAGATAACTCATAAGTATGTATTAGTGTGCCAACTTAGAGCTCTCTAGCTCAAAGTTTCAATTTTGGGTCTGAATAGGGCAAAGGGCCAAAACGCGATCTGACCAGAGACGGACTCTTAAACTTGCTAGTTGAGAAAGGTGAACAGAAATGAACGTTGCCCAAAGCCCAATATCACCGTATGCATCTAAATGCACCATATCAACCTCCAAACGAAAACAGAGTCTAAACAGTGGCGTATCCAGGGGGTGTAGGGTGGGTACACCCCCCTTTGCGGCAGAGGTGGGGAGGAAAATTGACTAAAAACAGGAGAAATGAAGGAATTATGCAATAAACAAGACATTCATTTGTTAAATGTGCACAATGATATGCACGCAGATTGGTTTATTATATGCATTCCATAACATGCATTGTACACAGTAGAGCCGCACAATACTGACCGTTTTCAATGTTATTGGGCTTCAATGTAAAAATTTCATAAAAACAGTTCAATATTCACATTCTACAAAAAAATTGATCTAGAAGGATAATTTTTGTTGACATTGAGTGAAAAAAAATTTATCGCCGAGACTTTAAGGGCCGATTTCGACCCTATGTGGCGCGTCGATTTTGCTGATTTTTTGCATGTATGTTGCGCATTTACTGTGCTATATTATATAAAAAATCTGCTTCTGGCCCATCATTCTAATGTACTTAAATTTGGTCAAACGTGTCACCGGGTATGGTAAAAATTCAGTGTTGAACCGCGTTTTTTACCCTAAATTGCGGTACGGAGCTAGATACCGCTTTTTAACTGTGATATTTGTAATCCTCGGATCGTTCTCGATCGTTTGGTGGGCTCACGGTCACTGTAACTCTAGATGTCGGCAAGATACAATGACTTGAATGAAGGGACCCAAATTTGCAAATTTCGCTCTGGACCGGTCACTTCAAGGAGGTGGTCAGCAGGCCCATGTGGGCCGATCGGGCTGATACTTGGCGCATCATGGTTTTTCATCAATTACTACTGAACTATCATAGAAATATCGAAATCCGTGATGTGACCCTGTCCAAAGTAGGGAGGTTCCCTTATGAGACATTGAATCCTCTCAGAAATTGCGTCTTAATGGTCTGTGTAAATTCAAATTTCCCGCGTAATTACGGCGCTATCGCTTAGATAGTTGCAGGAATGATCGGGCGGACATTTGGTCATAACATATTCAGACGGCAGCCCTCTGGCTTAAGGGGCACTAAAATTGGGGAATTTCAAAAACATGACAAAATGTGACTTTTCTTCGTAAAAACGGTGAAATGACAATTCAGAAGATTTTCGATTTTCTAAAAACACTGTGGAGAAGGTTTCAATGATGTGAAACAGAGTTTAAATATCAGGTTCATTCATTTGTCGAACTTCCTGCTACAATCTGTGTTGATTGACAACTGATTCAGTGCTTTGATTCCAGAATGTACAGATTTCTTAACTATGGGATTTTCGATCATGTATTTAAAATTCCCCAATTTTAGTGTCTCATAAGCCAGAGGGCTGCCGTCTGAATATGTTACGACCAAATGTCCACCCGATAATTGCTGCAACTATCTAAGCGATAGCGCCGTAATTACGCGGGAAATTTGAATTTACACAGACCACTATGATTTTCACTTTCTGGTTCAAAAAAATTTTTTCCTTTGGAATTTTCGCACCAAACTTGCAGAATATTTAGCCAACCATGTTGGTAATTTTTTCTGAAAATTTGAGCCAAATCGGTAAAATTGGCTGAGAACGAAACGTTTGAGTGAAGGCCGAAAAAGCGATGGGACATTTTTTTTGATCTATACTGTATGTATCTTGGGAATGGAGCGTCAAATCCATAAACCCTTTGAAGTTTTAACATAACTCATGGATGTCTATTAGTGCACCAAGGCACAGCTCTCTACACAAAAGTTCGATTTTCAACTTGACATAGGGATGAGGGGCAAGACTGCACCGAATCAGAGACTGACTCTTAAATGACACCAAGAAGCAAGCTAACTCGCGTCAGAAAGCATTAAGCAAGTCCAGAATTGTGCAATGTATGCAAGAGATACTGTGTAACATGTATGACAGAAATCTAGGACATCGGTATACAATTGATCATGTTCTGTTCTTTGCAGTGTATGCATGCTGAAAGGCAAATTTATATAAAATTTCGCGGATTATCGGGCCCGGAAAGGATTCGAAAAAAAATTTTTGTCAGGATTCTAGTCGAGTAGGGTATCGTTTGAAAGAGAACGCTCTTCTGGTTCTGAATATGTCATCCTCAACTTTCTACGTTGATTGGTTCCCGAGTTATAAGCTGAAAGCTGAGGTTGGGTCGAAAAAGTGACCCTCTCAAAAATGGCCGGGAAGGTGATAAAATGTCTTTTTAGGTCAAATTAAACCAAAATACAAAATTTTAGCCAAATCGGAGACAAAAAGTTGAGATTTGTCCGGAGGTTAAGGAGCAAAAGTCGATTCCTAGAAAAACTGGCTCTTAAATATGGACTTGATTTTCAGGTTTAAAACAGTATCTTTCAAATGTCAGAATTACCTACTTCAATAACTAATTTTTCCTGTATTACCTACTGAATTTGTATTCCAGTCTGCGCATTTGCATTTTTGCTTGCTATTTTATGCCATTTAAGAGCCAGTTTTTCTAGGAATCGACTTTTGCTCCTTAGCCTCCGGACAAATCTCAACTTTTTGTCTCCGATTTGGCTAAAATTTTGTATTTTGGTTTAGTTTGACCTAAAAAGACATTTTATCACCTTCCCGGCCATTTTTGAGAGGGTCGCTTTTTCGACCCAACCTCAGCTTTCGGCTTATAAATCGGAAACGAATCAACGTGAAAGTTCGGGATTGCATATTTAGAATCAGAAGAGCGTTTATCTTTCAAACGATTCCCTACTCGAGCAGATTTCTGACAAAAATTTTTTTTCAAATCCTTTCGGGCCCGATTTGACCCCCCTACAACCCCCCATTCCGATAATTTTATTTCAGGGAAATGTAGCGCTATCTATTCGCTTTCGAACGCACAAAAAAAATCGAGAAAAAAATGGGGGGCAAATTGAGTTTTTGGGCCTTGAAAGTTGAAAATCCGTGAAATTTTATATAAACAATTCAACTTGCTTAATGCTTTCTGACGTGAGTTAGCTTGCTTCTTGGTGTCGTTAAAAGTCAGACTCTGATTCGCTCCAGCTTTACCCCTTATCCCTATGTAAGTTGAAAATCGAACTTTGTGCAGAGAGCTGTGCTTTGGTGCACTAATAGACATCCATGAGTTATGTTAAACCTGCAAAGGGTTTATGGATTTGACGCTCCATTCCCAAGATATATGCCATCAAAAATAGGGCCACTAGCTATGGGACCAAAACTTCCAACTCGGGCTTCTTTTATACTATAATAAGAGTTGGGACTAAAAAATTGGGGCTTTTAGATAACTTTTAGAGTAGATTAAAAAATTTTGGTCAAAAATAATTTTTGAGCAAAAAAAATTTTTTCGACCACATTTGGCGGGCCCTAGCTCGTCTACAACCCCTTAGGCCGACTTTTTTATTTAGTAAATTTGTAGTACTATCAATTTGCTACAGTCTGGTGTCAACCATATATAGCTACAGCCCGTTGTTTGTGAGAAATTCGCTTCCAAATACTCGAAAACATGCGAAGTTCTACAGTTTTGCGGCACACAAAGCTTACTCATCAGAGTTAGGACCTCAAAATTGGAGCTTTCAGGTTTTAGAGTAGATTTAGAATTTTTGGTCCAAAATAATTTTGAACAAAAATTTTCGAACACTAGCCGGCTCTAGCTCGTCTGCAACACCTCTAAGCTGTTTTTATTACACACAGTTTTGTAGCGCTATCAATTTGCTACAGTTTGGTGTAAACCATATACGGCTACCACCCATGGTTCGTAAGAAATGTACATTAAATTTACTAAAACCCTGTTTTGCATAGCCAAAAAACAAGAGATTTCTGCATGAATTTGGGCTTTCAGAAGCGAATTTCTCACAAACCAAAACGAAACCAAACTCTAAAAGTTATCTAAAAGCCCCAATTTTTTTAGTCCCAACTCTTATTATAGTATGAAAGAAATATTATCGTATGAAATGAAATAATAAAAGTCGGCCTAAGGGGCTGCAGACGAGCTGGGGCCCGCCAAATATGGTCTAAAAAATTTTTTTGCTCAAAAATTATTTTTGACCAAAATTTTTTAATCTACTCTGAAAGTTATCTAAAAGCCCCAATTTTTAGTTCCAACTCTTATTATAGTATAAAAGAAGCCCGAGTTGGAAGTTTTGGTCCCATAGTTAGTGGCCTATTTTTGATGGCATATATCTTGGGAATGGAGCGTCAAATCCATAAACCCTTTGCAGGTTTAGCATAACTCATGGATGTCTATTAGTGCACCAAAGCACAGCTCTCTACACAAAAGTTCGATTTTCAACTTACATAGGGATAAGGGGCAAGGCTGGACCGAATCAGAGACTGACTTTTAACGACACCAAGAAGCAAGCTATCTCACGTCAGAAAGCATTAAGCAAGTCCAGAATTGTGCAATGTATGCAACAGATACTGTGTAATATGTATGACAGAAATCTTGGACTTCGGTCCACAATATACCATGTTCTGTTCTCTGCAGTATATGCATGCTGAAAGGCAAA
>JASANB010004251.1:0-23968 GCA_030248155.1 Sabatieria punctata
AAGTGCGTCGTGTGACCCCCCCCCTGGTCTAGCCAAACGGACTTTATATTTAAAATCAGCGCCCCAAACTGCATCAGATAGACTACTCTGATATTAATTTTGAGCAAAAAAATTTTTTCCGGAAACCTTTGAGGGGGCCAACCCCCGCGACCCCCCCCAGGGATTTTTGACCAATTTGTGTGGATTATGTGTGGGCAAGTCTGATCTAACTTTTGAAGCAAGTTCCAGCCTTCCCAAACGTCCGTGGCTGGAGTTATGGGCGAATATTTGCAAAAAATGGAGGGTGAATTTTCGCCATTTTTGGTACATTTCGGAAAATAACTCGCTAACCAGATACGATACGGAAAAAGTTGAGGGGGGGATTTAAAGTATTTTGAAATAGCTATCGATTGGTGTGCATGCGAAAGCTGTCGGTTTAGAAATGCGCAAACGGCACACGTTTGAATTTTGGTCGTTAGAGGTCCAAAAATTGGCCAAAAAACGGCTGGCGAGCCAACTTTGAGGGGGTGTAGCTCCGGTTCTAGGGGGGTGTTTTTCATCTAATATGCGCCGATGGTCATCGTTCGTGGTCTAGTTTACGCTCATTAAATTTTAGCCAGATCGGCTAGGTCACCAACTTGCCGTCCAAAAGCTGACTTTCTCGCAAAATGCATGTTAAGGGCTAATTTTGCAAAATTTTCTCGTCCAACCAGACAACTTCAAACTTTTACACCCCTTTGACCTGGACACGCCACCTGTCTAAATTGAAAAATGTATGTAATATTTTTTACGCGCAGGCAGAGCTATAAAGAAAACGACAAGAGTGCAATCAAATCAGAGTTTGAGAGCGTGTCCATGCCTACCGAACTTTATTGAGCAAATAGAATTTCTCTGTCAACACGACTTTTATTGAAGCCGAAGCCCTTATCAAGGAACTTGAAGGTACTTCATTCGGGTTACAAAGACGTAATTGGAATTATCAGCACATCAACTTGGCTTAGCAACGCGAGAAAATTAGACGCTAAGCCTAAGCCGCCCATTGTGTAATGACTGTCTGTCTGGCTAAAAAACGACTATAGGTCGCGACTGAATAGTCCTTTATGGGTATATGTATTACTGAGACAAGTCATTACTATTCTATCAGCAAAATTAGTGTTTGTAGGTATGGCGGGCCCTCTACGCATTATTACCAGACCACTGTTTTCACGCGGCTTTCCTTGCGGAATGAAAACTCTGCGGCGAAATAAGTACTGCTCTGAACCCGGAATCGATGCAGAAATATTGGGATACATCTTGGATCTACTGAAAATTAACTACACTCTCATTCCTTGGCACCAGTTGATTCCAAATGGTACTGCGTCGGACATGGTAATTTGGAAACCCGGACTAAACGGAACTGTCGGTACCCATGGACTCGTTAAGCAACTGATCGAGGACCGAGGCGATATGTTCAGTGTCGGACTGATCTATAGTCCTGGACGCGCCGAAATCGCCGATTTCACCTTGCCTATTTATTCGTAAGTTACGCACTAAGACCGACTAATATTTCGCCACCCCGGTGGCAATGGCATTTTCTAAACCGCTGCAAACAACGCAACTTAGACTTTAGTGGACGGCACAAAGTGCCACCCGGTGGTACTTTGCCAGTCTGTCTGGCCGTTAGTAGCCATTTAGAAAGTGCCAGTTCTACCCTGCTAGCAAATTAATAATCTGCCTTTAAAAAGACACACAAACGATGGATCACTAAATAAATGGGCGCGTTTTTCCCTGTTTCGTTAGAAGGTCGATCTGCATAAGATTACGGTAGGGTATTTGTTGTTCTGTTTCAGAGAACGTCCGGTGTTCGTTGTGCGCAATCCGGAGACGACGTGGTTCAGCCATGCCATTCCTACGCTGCGCGTGTTCCAACCACATTTCTGGACTGCCGTCGTGGCATCGTTGCTTTGCCTCAAACTGGCGCTTCTCTTCATTCGCGAACTGTCTGGTTGGTTCAAGTTCCGCAGTCCTGTTAGAAACGGACAAAACCCAACCCCCTGGAATATCCTGAGATTCAGCATTAACCAGTGCTACGGAGACATGAAGCAAGGTGAAGCCTTTTCTACAAAAACAAACTGCCACGCTTGTAGTTTTCTTCGTTCCGTTCCGTTCCGTTCCGTTCCGTTCCGTTCCGTTCCGTTCCGTTCCGTTCCGTTCCGTTCCGTTCCGTTCCGTTCTGTTCTGTTCTGTTCTGTTCTGTTCTGTTCTGTTCTGTTCTGTTCTGTTCTGTTCTGTTCTGTTCTGTTCTGTTCTGTTCTGTTCTGTTCATACCAGTCAACTAAAGTTATAGGTGAACCAATTTAGGCACCATTTCGGGTAATCTGGTGCTGCTGTTATTGGGTTTTCTGTCGATCTTTGTGCTCAATCTCTACGGCTCAGTGCTGCTCACTCAAATGTTGTTTCGGCAGACGCCGGTGCCTTTCAAAGGTTGGAAAGAAATGATGCAGTTAGTGGCAGACGGTCGCTACAAATTTCTGGGAAACGCCAACGCAAAGGGATTCTGGTACTGGGAAGAAATGCGAAAATCCGGCGACGAGTACTTCACTACCCTCAGAGTGAGTGAGCTTTGAGTTGAAAATTTTGGTATCCCGGTTTGGTCTTTAGGACGCCATAGAACAAAACAACGTACACTTCGAAGCAGACAACCAACGACGCACTAAGATGTTATTGTCTGGAGATTACATTCTACCTGCCATGGACACCTACGCCCACCATTTGGTTAATCAGCACTGCGAACTAATGGTAGTCAGTGGTGAGGGTCTGCCCTACAAATGGATTGCCTGGTCGATGCGAAAGAACTCTTCTTTCTTGGATCAAATCAACAGTGCTGTAACACTCTCCCACAAACATACTGAGTACGTTATGTTCCTGCTTCGCCTTCTGAATCTGTCATGCGCCCTACAACGCACGCGCTGAGCAATTTTGTAAACCGCGCCAAAGGGCGATACATCATTGCCGGCGCTTCACGCACTGGGGCGCCGATTCTGTATTAGGGGTTACTTATTCAGTCAGGACCTACCAGCTTTGGCTTAGGATTAGATTAAGCTTGACCTTAGATTCAGGCTTTGAGTTAGGCTAAACAAGCAGATCTTCAGCGCTTGGTCTACTAGTTTAAAGCAGCTTATATAAAGCTGATATCGTTTGTGAACTATGTTCTATAGACAAGGTTGCAGTTTACTGTATAATGTTCTAGGCACATTCTACGTCGTTACACAGGCGAAAGTTACAAGCGGATGTCTCGGTGTGGCTACAAAGCTCCGCCCTGGCAGAAACTGGACTTGATTAAAGTTTTAGGAACGTTTCTAGTAGTGTTCGCGGGACTTTTGACCGCAATTCTGGCATTTTTTTGCGAAAAGTTCACTAGTTGGGTGGTTGACCAGATGCTGGTGACCAGAGTAGAAAAGTTCTCTGCCGAATAATGTACGGATTGGTAAAACTTCTTAACGTGAAACAGAAGGAAGAGCAATATGCTGCACCACTTGGCGCAGGTTTGGATCAAGTAAAGTGTTCATAATCGGATCACAGATCATGCGAATGTACCAGACACAGAACGAACTGACTGTCAACATCCACAGTTGCGCTCTTTTCTTCGCATCTTCGGCACCCAAGCAAATCTCCGAATGTCCGTTGTCCTGCACCAAACCACTCAATACAACGGCCGACAAAAAGACTGTAGGCAAACAGAAAACTGCATAGACCAGTAAATTAATTGCCAGCTTCCAAAAATGCCACAGCTTCTTGCCTGGGTATTGATTCTCTCTCTTCTGTCTGTGCAACCTGACCAACGCCAGAATATACACAATCGGCGCTCCAAGATAGCAGACGCTCGCCATCCCAAATCCCATCCAAGATAGTACCGATTCGCACGGTTCCATCGAGCAGTGGTCTGAATGGTTGACCGCGTGAGGAACCAAAAGGTTGCCAGTCAAGCCAGTAGTTAGAAAAGCGAAAAACAACGAGATTAACCAGGCCACAGCCAGCACGAAAATTACGGTCGTAGCTGAGACGCGAGATCTATGGAAAAGTGGCTTGTAGATGGCAACTGCGGTCTGAGCTGCCAACGCCAGGTATGTAAACCCGACCAGACAAAAATTGGAGACTGTAAAAAACCCGTGCATCATTACGAACAACTGCGCGCCAACAGCTTGAGCGTATCTGGCCACAGGCAGGAAGAAGTAGCAAAAGGCAGTCAGATTGTCTGAGAAAGAGCGATTGACCAGAAACAAGTAGTAGTTGGGAGACACTGTACCTCTGCGAATTCTTGAAATCACCAAAACTATGAACAGAGTATTGACCACCAGAGCAAACGGCATGAAAATGATGGGAACGACGCAGAAAAATATCTCCACCAGTTTTGTGGTATTGCCCACAGTTTGGATTAAGTTTGCATAACGCGGAGTATCCACAAACAGAGAGTAGTTGCAGTACTGTTGGAGCGCGTAATCGGTATCCTCGTCCCACCATTTTTGATCATAGAGCAGTAGCGGCCGGAACTGATCCGGCATGATTATGGTTTAGGCCAGTGCTACCAATTTGTTTGAATTGGTCGGCCAGGTAAACATACCAAAATCTGATAAGCTAATTTTGCCGTAAGCGCGCAAGAAGGCGCGGAAATTGCCATCCTCATTATTTCACGTCACTTGCATTCCGCGCGCGGACATAAACTTTAGCACGCGATTTTATGTGACTTTCAAAAAGAATTGATAACAACGACGTTTATCAGTAAAAACATTCGTTTGGTACGCTCTGTCTTCTTTCAGCGATTCTGCTGGAAAGAGTGGAAAAACTTTGCTCATTGAAGGTCAAGAGACTTCGGTCCATTAGTAAATTGACCATCGGGTCCAGCACCATTCTAGCCATCCAGATACCGAACGACACGCCGGCCGAAGTCCAAATTCTAGCTCTGGTCTCTGCAGTCTTCACAAAGTAACACTCGCCATGCACCTCCAGCAGTGCAGCGTAGTGCTCCATGTACATCAGCACCAAAACGTACATAAGAATAGTGGGAAAACAGAGAACCACGAACATTGCAATGTTGACGCCCAGTTTCCACAGTTGTGCAACCATCGCTCTAGTAGAGCGTTGTTCTTGACTGACCGAGCGTCGTTTCCGCATGGCCAACACCGCACAACCGTAGGAAAGCGGTGCGCCCAGATAGCAGACGACCACGAAAATGCAGCCGATTATGGCCAGCGGAATCTGACACGTACGAGTGTCGCAGGTCTGGGTGTTAGCCTCCACCAGCATCATGTTGCCGGACAACGCACTGTTCATCACTGCGTAGGCGATAGAAACCAGCCAGAATGCTATGAACAAATAGACAATGACTCGCTTTGAGACGCGAGTGCGGTAGAGAATGGGTCTGAGAATGGCCAGAGACGTGACCACCGCCAAGCCGACGTAGGTAAAGCAGACGAGCGAGAAGTTGAACTCGACGAAGAAGCCGTGAATGGTGGCCAGATGAGTCATCAGTTGGTCGCCCTGACTCATAGCAGCCACCGGGAAGAGGAAGTAGACGATGGCCGAGAAAATGTCCGAGACAGATCGGTTGATCAGGAACAGGTAGTAATTGGTGGAGCTGCCCCGACGGATGCGGGAACGGGAGAGAATGATGACAAGGACGTTGAGAATGATGGCAAACGGCATCATTACGATCGGCACCACGTAGAAGAAGCTCTCGATGGCCCAGTTGATTTTGTCCAGAAAAACCACCACCTCGTCCATGGCCACTCGAGACATGTTCTCGGTGCAGACCTCCAGCAGCTGACGGTCGTCATCGGTGCCGAATTCCGACATGGTCACCGACTGTTTATGGGCGTCGCCATGCAAACCACTGCCTCCTATGTCTGGCTAGTCTAGATAAGCGCTGATTGCGCTAAACCTGTCGGCAATAAATAGGACGTGTAGAGTACCAAGTAGGCGTGGGTTGTGTCAATCCATAAAAATACGAGCTTTTCAGTTTTGTCAGAGTCAACCCGTTCCTGATTCCGTTCGTTTACTTCGTTTATGCAGTTTGTTGCCTACGTATTTGGGGACGAAACGTGTGCATTTTTCATTTCTAGAGATGTACATTTATTGTTTTGTGGAGAAGACTGATGCAATTGGATAGCAAAGCACAAAAAAATTTAGTCGGTTTGTCTGTGAAATTCAGGCCAATCGATGTATCCGTCTTGGTTTGTGTCAAGTGTGAGCAAGATAGCATCGACGTAAGTTTCTATTTCATCTTCATCGGACGGCTGACCAAATAGCGGACCTGGATCTGGCAAACCGCTCTGCTCATCTGAACAAGAAAGAGTAAATTTAAGTATTAAAACGACCGTTCTACCGTGTTTATGAGGGTGGCTCATTTCCTTGATAATTTCGATACCATCGATTTTTCTGTTTTTGTCGATATCTACCAATTTGAAGTAGTAAAATCTAGCTTTCTTGACCGAAATTTCATCTTTTTCTATTTCTTCAGTGTTGATCTGATCGTGTAGATGTTCCATGAGGTGTCTAATAAAGGATTTTTCTGATTCGAACTACACAATTATTGAATGAACTTATCTTATCTAAATTTAAAACATTGAACTCACTCTTTGTTAATATCCTCTTTCTTAGCGAAGTTCTGACGTCGTTGTACTTTAGTCTTTTCTGATTGAAAGCTTTTTTGAAACAACAGCACAGTGTAAACAAAGAGCATTTTTGAATGCATGCTACAATATCAAGCGCAAAGTGGACAACGTACATAAACGCACTACACAAAATTTCCGGCCTCGCCGCTCACAAATAGAACGCCCCATTTTGGCTCCTTATTATTTACATGTACGTATATGCTGTATGGGGCCTAGTAAAAAACAATATGCAATACAAATATAGGCATTGGATGAGAAAGCGAATTTTACGTACCGGGTACAAAAGTGTGCCATTTAATTTAAAACATCGGAAAATAATTTTCCATAGGTGTCATGAAGCAATTGTTCCGGTCTTTGAAGATTAATATCTCCACCTTCTAATGTTAGAGAATTGCTGTCTGCTCAGTCGCTGCAGTCGTCGGTTATGGAAAAACTCTACGTTTCTGTCCTCAAAATGATACCGGCCAGATTTGGGCAGCCAGACCTGGTTGTAGTAAACGTAGCTGTAACCGATCAATAGGATTGCTCCAACAAGAATCAGTAGTTCCAGAGGAAATCGCTCATCGTCAACTGACGGCTGATGAAATTTCACTAATGTAAAGCTGAAAACAGCCTAAGAATTTTTTGAATGTCGGGTCGGGTCGGGGTCGGGGTCGGGGTCGGGGTCGGGGTCGGGGTCGGGGTCGGGGTCGGGGTCGGGGTCGGGGTCGGGGTCGGGGTCGGGGTCGGGGTCGGGGTCGGGGTCGGGGTCGGGGTCGGGGTCGGGGTCGGTCGGTCGGTCGGTCGGTCGGTCGGTCGGTCGGTCGGTCGGTCGGTCGGTCGGTCGGTCTGAAAAGAGTGCATTTATAAAGATATAACGAACTTTGTATTTCTGCCAAAACCAATAACGCCGCAGCCAATTCTAAAAGCATTTTCAGATTGGTCGTTTGACGTTAGGAGAACTGCTACTGTCCTTCCTATTATGGAATTTTCGCCCTATAAGTAGGGATGGGCACGAAAATTAAATCCGTTTGAATTTCGTATTCGTTAAATCAATATTTGCCCATTTTAATTTTCGTATTCGTTAGTCGATACGAAAATCAAAACGCCTAATTCCTATTCGTACGAGTACGAAAATTAATTTTCGTTACGACGATACGAGTTCATTTTGTTCCAGAAAAATTAATTTTCGTATTTTCCGGGTAGATTATGGAGTGTAAATAGGGACCCAGTTCTGGGTCGTCTGTATTAAAGTAAGCCTTAAACATCAGTTCTAAATGGATAAATTGTGTAAAGCACGAATTTATCGCTAACGCTAGCTCGTTTTGATCATTGTACGTAACGCAATGCTTATACACATGTACATACATACATGGGAGGTAGTATGCGCTTTGAACTAGGAGATTGTCCCAAGTGTTTCAAGCATAGGAAAGTAATGACTCAAGATAGTGTATGTATGTAATGTTGTATGTACGATTTCGCGAAATAGTGTCTAGTTGCGCCAATGCTTTGCAGTAATCTACAGCAAGTTAAACTATTATGCTTTCTGAAATTCTTGCTCAAGCCAAAATATGCTTTGGACATTACATACAGTAAAAAATGCTTTTGCACGTTTAGAATTCGGTAAATTGCTGGTAATTCAGCTGATTTATTGCTAGGTATGCGTAAAACGTAAATTAAAATTCGTAACGAAAATTAATTTTCGTATTGGCTCCATTTAATTTCGTATTCGTTTAATTTTCGTTTCCATATTTTTCTAATTTTCGTATTCGTATTCGATACGAAATTTAAAAATCCTCGTTTTAATTTTCGTACTAGTACGAAAATTAATTTTCGTGCCCATCCCTACCTATAAGTTGTCTTTTAATAGAAAGGTTTTAACAACAAACCTACATACGTACGTACTTGCAGTTGAACTCTGGGGTCCCATTGTGTCATGGTTAGAATGCCGATCTTATCACTCTCAGCTGAGTCCAGGTCCCCAACGTGGCGGAAGCAGGAAGCAGCAGTACCGTGAGATTCGTTCAAAGGGTTGAAATGCCCACCGCCGCGCTGATTACACCTTCTTCGGCCGTACCACAATACATAGAAACCGTTGTTGTTCTCAGGCATTAGACCGTGCATCTACAATAGATAAGATTTGGCTTTAAATGATACAGTTCGCAAAGTGCGACTAGAGGTGAATTGTAGTTTTGATTTGGTTATGTCAGTGTACAGTATAATACAGGGTGTCCAAAAATGGACACATTTCTTTTTGCTGCTATTTCCGCAAACCTTGACCAATTAAGCTGAAATATAGGTGCCAAAATTCGGGATATTTTATGTGTTAAAGTTTGGTGCACCAGACTTGACCCACTCTCGAGAAATTCCAAAAAAAACTGAAATTTGTTAATTTCGAAACCAAAGGAAATTATGTTAAGAATGGACACATTTCTTTTTGCTGCTATTTCCGCAAACCTTGACCAATTAAGCTGAAATATAGGTGCCAAAATTTGGGATATTTTATGTGTTAAAATTTGGTGCACCAGACTTGACCCACTCTCGAGAAATTCCAAAAAAATATTAAATTTGTTAATTTCGAAACCAAAGGAAATTATGTTAAAAATTGACACATTTCTTTTTGCTGAAATTTCTTCAATTTTTCGCCAAATAACCTGAAATTGGGAGAATATCTGCTAAACTTCGGGGTACTTTATGTGTTAAAATTTCATGCATTTAGACAGACGCAGTTTTGAGAAAGTGAAGACAATCCTGAACTTCAGTTTTAGCACCAAACTTTAACACATAAAATACCCCGAATTTTGGCACCTTTGTTCCAAATTTCAGCTTAATTGGACAAGGTTTGCGAAAACGACAGTTAGTTACCTTTCCGGGTAGCACATGTTTATTGCAATACGCATTTTGTAAGCGTTATTGTTTAGTTGCCTGGTTGTGTGCAATTTAACTTGTCTTTCAAGTAAATTTTCGATAGTTTCAAATCACCAGATTTTTGCTTTCAGAAAAACAGGTCGAATAGTTCGGCAATGGGCAAGTTTTTACATTCCGAAACATGACTGACTGGTGAAAAACAAAAAGGTTGGTCATTGAAACACGCTGTGCTTGCACATACTATATACCCGTCCGGTTATCCTAACAGGACCGTAGAGTCGTTGCTGCTCGAACTTGATGAATCCTTTCAATTCATTCTTAAAATTTCCGCGACCTCGCAGTTTTGCCACAGCCACTAAAGCAGATCTCTCTGACAAGCAAATTGAAACGACGGCCTCAACGTACCTAATGAAGGTTGCTGCGAGTGGAGCCAGTATTCTTTACGAAGTTTACATTTAGTTTTGTCGTTACTCTCATCGTGTCCGCCTCTACCTCTGCTGCCTCGGCGACCACTAACCGGGACAGTTTGAAAAAGGAAACCGATAAACAGAGTTAGAACAGACACTCGCATCAGTCTACGACGGTGGTGCCAGCCAGTACACTAAATTTGTCTTCATCTACACTTTTCTGGCAGGAACAGGTCGGCGCTGTCAGGTTGTCAGATAAGACCGACAATTTCTGTGACACTGACACCCGTGTCTTGTCTACTAAAAATCAACCTGTTGTATGAGTTGGAAGCTTAGCGTGTTCTGTGCAATCCATTTTGTGGTTTATTTGTGTATTTTTGATTTTGTGTCTGGCCAGCATGCCTAGCATTTTCCTTCATCAAAATTCACTGACTTTGGCTAAGCTGCCCCGAAAAAATTATAAAGTTTAACTAAATTTGCATATAGTGGAGGGATCCTTAAACTAGGAGTAAGCCTATAAATATTTATTTCTGATTTGACGCCCAGTAGCTATACGTTACCATTGAGAGCATTATTTCCGATCGAACTAGAATAATCTGAGGAGGAGCCTGCTAATGTCGATTAAAATTTGCAGATATAAACTATGGTCCCTTGGTAGGCTCCTCAAACCAAATCTAAGAACCAGCCAGCCAGCGAGTGGTTAGTCCACCGACTGCTGTGTGCGTGTGCAGCGAGGCGACTGCACACGTTCACCTCCTCGGAGCGTCTAGTATTTGTCGCAAAGAGGAGTCGATGGCAGGTCTTAGGCACTGTTGTCTGTTGATCATCCCGCGCTTCCGGTTAGTCTTACCGGTTACTAACAAGACAAGACTAACTTCTAACTTTAAAAAAATCTAGGAACCATTTTTCTGTACCACGCAGGGAGTCGAGGGTTCCTTTTCCATATTACCTGGTTTTAGGGTGATTTACTACTTGCGTCGATTAGTGTTTCAAGTGTAGATATTTTTGGTCATTTTTAAAAAGGGCCACCGTTCTGGGGCTTGGAAGAAGACTGTTATATTTATGCCTATTTGGTAGAAAATTGTCATATCTACCTCTTCCCATATGCTCTTGGGCAGACATATATGTCGGCGGTCTCGAATGCTACGATTGTCTTAGTGAGTGGAGGTCGCGATGACGCATGTTTCTTTTTTTGAATTTTTTTAAATTTGTTGTTCAAGGATCTATGAAAGTAAATGAGCCGAAATATGCATCTAAGTTAGATACTACTAACACAGTAAAATTGGTAGCTATCTTTCAAAAGATTACCTACAAAACATTTCATTTTTCTATTTTGTTCATAGTGATGATCGTCCTTTAAAAAGGGCCACCTCTGGGATTTCGATCCCAATCTTTTTAACTGTGCATATTCTGTAGCTAGGGTAATGGGCTACCGATCGGCCTTGGGCACGACGAATCTACGTCTCTGCGTATGAATTATGTAGGAAGTGTTCTAAGTGGGGTTCCGGGGGTAACCGACCGATAATCGATGAAGTAAGGCGATATGACGAGAGCGCGTAATTTGAGGTAGCATGCAACAATTAGTTGTGGATTTGCTAGTGTGTTGGTGTATAATGCAATAATTTAGATGTCAAAAGTAGTTTTGTAATACCTCAATCGGTCATATTTATTAAAGATTTAAAATTTGGGTGCGCACGTTATACGTATCTGAGGTAAAGCTGAATGTAGCATGCAGTAATTAGATGTTCTTATGCAAAATAATAATCAAGAGATCGTCAGCAGTCATTTGATACCACATTCGATCGTCGGTGCAATTTGAAATTCGATTGATCGACTCCCCATATTTGCGTTTTTGTTTTTAGTTAGTTTTTTTGGTAATATCGAATCGGCGCAAAGGTAATCGGCGCAAAGCGCAAAGCGCAAATTTACGGTACCAGCGCTAATGCGGGAAAACTTTACATGTGCGTTCAGTACCCCAATTTACATTGGAAGAAGCCCGTTCCCCCACCCGCCAACCACCCTGACGTTGTTAAAGCCTTGTTTTTAGCTTAGGTCTAGGTTCAATCTTAGCTTTTCAGGTTAAAAATGGCTATTTCGTGGGTGGAGGAATGAACCGGGAATCATTTACATTAAAGCCTTGAACTGGTTAGTAGTCTAACTTAGCTTCTTTTTTGGAAGCTAACGCGAACGTAAAAAAGTACTGCTGGGCTGGGAAAGTACTGACATATTATTATAATAATTATAATCTCACCAGCAATCTGAGAGCACAGAAACTGGTGCTGCTGCGGCGAACCACATTTCTTATTTGCGAATCTAGTGAGTTATTTGCTATGTGTATTCTGTACGTTACGTTGTTCCTTACACGGGACCGGACGCTTTTAGACACGCCAGGCTTACCGCTTGAGAATCAAGGAAATCAAACATCGCTAGCAAACG
The DNA here is from genome assembly GCA_030248155.1 of Sabatieria punctata. Taxonomy (NCBI): domain Eukaryota; kingdom Metazoa; phylum Nematoda; class Chromadorea; order Araeolaimida; family Comesomatidae; genus Sabatieria; species Sabatieria punctata. Next base: position 12,320 of record JASANB010004251.1, read on the forward strand.
AGTTGCATACTTTAACTTCAAAACAATTTCCAAGCCGTATTCACAGTACATCGTTGGCTGTTCTGTTTTATTGGTCGTATAGTCTAGTCACTAATAGCGATCCGCGCGCCTGTCACTCTGACTTCTCTCTTGGCTACGAATACGAATACCAAAATCAGCTGTGAAATTTGCAAACCATTTTTCATGTACGGCTCTGCCTTATTAATCCGGGCAATTTAGGACCGCCCGAATTTGCTATGATTAGACCGGGGACCGAGATTGTTAACTTTTACCAACTTATGAAAACCACACTTACGTTGTTGCCGCAGTAGCTTTATGATCGACGCCGACTTCGTCTTCAACGAACGGTACCGTTTCGTTCATCTTTATTTCATTTACAAATGTTAAAAAGCCGTTCCTCTAGGACGGAAATGGGTGGAGCTAATGTATCTGAACTTATTCTCGGCCTATACCCCACGCTGATGTGGGCAACGAAACTTATGGATTCCAGAGTGGTATTAAACTTGAAATATTAACTTGAGTAATTAACAACAATTAATAGTAATTAATAAAATAATTAACGTATTAACTTGAGTCCTTGAAGCTTAAATACAGTGCATATTGCGAATGAGAAATGGTCCTGAGACAATCATCATTTATGGAACGACAAATTAAGAAAGGAGGGACGATAGAATTTAAATTTCGCGGGCTACAGTATTTTAGATGTTCACGCAACCACTGAAAAATTTGCGCCACTTTGCGCTGGCGCGTCGTCAGTGCCCAACACAGAAAAAAAGCGGTCGCCGGTTAGTTTTAAAGCACGGTGACCGCAATTGTTAGGCTCTGCCCCATTTGAAGAACACAGAGTCACTTTCCTTAGATGACTTGTGCCCTGCTGTGTCGTGCGGTCCGCGCTGCTTGACTTTTTCGGTCGCTGGCTTTCCTTGATCTCGACTTGCGTACAGGTCATACTTGCGCTTCCGTACAGTACGCAGGAGTGGTGTTGGCTCCTTTTGCTGCCGTTTCTTACTAATGCGGTCAGCCATCAAGCGAGCTACCATTGGTAAACTTGGGGGCACTTAAAGATGTCTCGGAGATTTTGATCTGGGGGTCGTCCGTCGGGTGGTGGGGGGAACACCCTTGTTAGACCTATGGATTGTATCAACTAGAGTGCGAACAATACCTGAAAAACCCAATACCCCAATACCCAATCGCAATACCTGAGACCCCCAATACCCAATACAAAATACCCAATACTTGCGTAGCTGAGCCAAAAATTGCATTTCAGTGAACAAGTACATTCCAGTGGTGTACACAGGCTTTCTTTCACAGCGATTAAAATTTCGAAGAGGCCTCGTTGGGCAATTGTCCAACTAGGGCGAGAAATTTTGAAAACTTACCCTTTAAGCAAGCATTTAGAACCCGTTCTAGAGGTAAAATAAGCAGAAATTAACAGTTTTAGTACCTACATGATCTACTGTTGTATTACAATGTTTCTTATTTTCAACGGATTTTTCTTCGTACTCCACCGGAAACGGATGTACCAGACCCGCCCGCACCCCCCTGGGTACAGCACTAGTACATTGTACATTCTATATATCACTAAAAATGACAAACTTCAATTGAACCACAAGCGTTCATCTTAGATAAGAACAGAGAAATTGCACTAATTACTAGTGTACTACTTAGGAAAGCGGACAGTATAAGACATTCTTATCCTTTAGTTTATTAACGCAAAAACGGCTAATTCTATGCCTAATCATCGGTCAATATTTTCGATGTTTTTGAGGTCAGTTTTTCAGTTCAACAAGTAATTTTATCGATTTTTCTAGGTCCTAATTAGTATTGGGTATTGAGGCAAAAGAACCAAATGCAGTACACAACCGAACAACATATGTTTCTCGATCCGATCCGATCCGATCTGGCGGGGGGCCGTACGATGCACAGCCCTACGATCAGACCTGCACGGTCCATTTCACCCCTGAGTCATCTCGGACGTTTGCCCTTCTGTCACTGCCAAACCACTCAAGCCATGCTGTTGGGCGCCAGGTACTAAGAGAGTGCCTGGCGTGGTGACGTCATGGTGCTGACAGCTCCCAACGGCCGCCCGGCCGCAGGCACTAAATAGTGTTTCCGAGTAAATTTATTTTTAAATTAAATAACTTTTAAATTGCTTGCTCAGCCTTCAGAGGAAAATAACTTGCTATTAATTTGCTTGGTACCCAAATTCTGAAATTAAATTTGATACAAATTTGTTATTTGATATGAATTAAATATAAATTTGCTAAAATCAATACTCAATTCCTGAGGAAACAGCTCAAAACCTAGGTCGTGTCAGTCCAAAATGAGTTGACCTTGCTTCAGATGGCAACAAATGGTCTACAAATTAGCATTTAATCAGTTAATATCTTTGCTTTAAGCATGAAGAAGGTCATCTTTGGACTGAACTTGTTGTTTTGTAGCCAGGCTTTGGTTAGTGAAACTGCCAAATCAAGCAAATTTATATCAAATTCATATCAAATTTATATCAAATTTCTAGGCCAATTTTACTAAATTTAATATAATTTTAATTTGTTTGACAGTTATCGCGAGAAATTTAATTTGTTATTAAATTGCTATTTACTTGGTGATTTTGGTAAAAACAATTTAATTTTGTTATTTAATTTTAATTTGATCGGAAACACTAGCACTAAACCGGTATCAGCCTTATTGCTGGTCTCTCAGACGTCGTGGATCTTCCGTCCAACGCGGCATGCTTTTTGGAGCGGCTTTCGGTGTAACGGCAGATCCAGTTGGTTCCCATTGTACCTACTCACTGTAACCAGTTTTCGGTGGCCTGGGTGGAGCGTTGTGCCGACGACCAACTCTTTGCAGCAAGAAACTTGCAGCGCCGAGAGGATGAACCACTACAACCGCTAGGGATGCAGGGGCCGCCGTGACTCAGAGGCAGCGAGCTACCCACTGGGCCAACGACGCGGCCATATGTTTCTCTTTTGATAACTTAGGCCGTTTGACTCAGTTGATGTGTACGGTACATATTCTTGATTCTGTTGTTGAAAGTTAATGTGCCTGCACCTCGCTATCTAAAATGACACATTATAAAAAACCTTTCAACCAAACACACAACACAATTTACACTGGTTCAGATTGTACACTGTTTCGAACGTTTAACGATAATTTAGACTGCTAACACATTCCTATCACTACATTTGCAACGCACCGTAGTTTGAGTCGCAAAATACTCGGGGGCAATTTCAGTTGCATTTTAGTTGCATTTTTGTTGGGCACTGACCCCGCGCGCTTTGCGCTTTGCGCCGATTAACTTTGCGCCGATTCGATATAACCGTTTTTTTAGTCTGTTTTGCAAATAAAAAAAACAAAAAAGCCCCAAATCTGTGTCGTGTCGAATGTCATCATTTTGATAGAATGGTGTCCTGTATGAACAAAGATGACGTATTTGCATTTTATGCTGGTACGTTTCATTATGGGGTGCCCTTTTATGCTCCTATTTCGGGATCTGGGTCCCATCCAAATAGGTAGGGTGCCAGTTATAAAAGTGAGTTTAGAGCGTTAGCGGGCAGATACGTAAGCACATTGCGCGGCATGTTGTGTCTGTGTGTGTTCATTGCTAGATCAGGTGTAGGTGTGGGTGATTGATTGATTGATTGATTGTAGAGGGCGGGATAAGAATACCCCTAGCGTTAGGCCACCCATGGGCCCATCACGGAAACCCCATAGAAGTCGTAGAACTTAATGGTGAGCTAGAGGTCAGGGAATCTCCCAGATTCTTTGATGAATCTCAGGAGATCTATGAGCTCACAACTTTTAATATCCTCAGGTGACATAATGTCACCCTCTAGGGTACGCCTTCGAATTGCAGCTAAGGCAAAGCATTGTCTTAGAAAGTGAAAGGCGGTTTCCTCTTCTTCCGCACAAAGCGCACAGAGGGAGTCCGCCGCCACTCCAGTATACCCGCGCTGTAGGCTACTACATGTATGCTAGAAGAATGGAAGTTGACTACAATTTCAGGCAGTGTAGCCACAGCGTCCGGTCGCATTCTGTATTGTCACGATGAACTGGGCATCTGCCAAGTGTTGCATGCAACTCTGGGACCAGAACCGTATTTGGCCAAGGTTTACTTACAGCCGCTGCAAATCAACAGTCTTCGTGTGGATAACTTTAGAACACTCGATTTTGGAGAGTTCCAGAGACTTGGGTTCACCGTTGGTAAGTTGCTTCATTATATTTTGGTTGTTTATTATAGCTGTGCTCAGACATGGGCTAGCATTTCGGCTGAGGGGGGGGTAGAATTTTCAATTCCTGAGGGGGGGGGCTGAGGGGGGGTAGGAGCTCCTGAGGGGGGGCAGAGGGGGTGGAAAGCCAAAAACTCCTATATAATCCTAAAATAAAGGTTTTTTGGCTTGTTTTTTCATTCACATAAGCTAAAATAAGCTATTCTGAGCTTATTTACACCTAATCCAGGTATATTTTTATCATAATTTTCTATACAAACTTCTTCCAAAAAATTCCTGAGGGGGGTAGCGGCCGGCTGAGGGGGTAGGTCAGAGGCTGAGGGGGGGCCAACCCCCCTCAGCCCCCCCCTTTGCCCATGTCTGGCTGTGCTGTATCTAACACTTGTCACGTTGGTTTATTGAACGCCTGTTGTAAAAGACACCTGTTAAAGTTCTATATAGACTAGATCAATAGTCTTCCTTCAACCATTTTCCTGCAGTGCTGCAGTGCTTTGATTTTTACAGAGTTTTCTGTTGGCGGATCGGACTCAGAAAACACCGCAGACGATGTCCTCTCCAGTAAGAAACATTTTTTGCACACTTTAAGAGTCGTTCTCTGGTCAGATCGCGTTTTGGTCCTTTGCCCTATTCAGACCCAAAATTGAAACTTTGAGCTAGAGAGCTGTAAGTTGGCACACTAATACATACTTGTGAGTTATCTTTCAGCTGCAAAGGATTAATGGATCTGACGCTCCTGTCCTGAGATATAGACTTCCGAAAATCGGTCCACTTAACTATGGGACCAAAATTTGAAACTCGAATTTCTCGTTTTATACTCGGAATTCGGACCTAAAATTGGGGGTTTTAGAGTACTTTTAGACTGCTTTTTTCAGAAAAAAATTTTTTTCGCCCCCTTTGCGCCCCCCTAGCTCGTCTGGAACTCCCCCAACCCCGTTTTTTTATTTCAGAAAAATGTTGCGCTATCAATTACCTACCGTTTGGTGTGAAGCATTGTTTGCTCAGAGCCGGAGAACGTGTGAAAATTGAGGTCAAACATGTCCCAGTCGCAAAATTTTCGCACTTTTCTCAGGTCAAATATTTCCAAGTCCGGTTTTCCACCTACTAGTACGAATTCGGACCTAAAAACTGGGGGTTTTAGAGTACTTTTAGACTGCTTTAAGAAACTTTCGTCAAATTTTCGTTTTCAGAAAAAAAATTTTTTTTATTCGCCCCCTTTGCGCCCCCCTAGCTCGTCTGGAACCCCCCAACCCAGTTTTTTTTATTTCAGAAAAATGTTGCGCTATCAATTACCTACCGTTTGGTGTGAAGCATTGTTTGCTCAGACTCGAAAAACGTGAGAAAATTGAGGTCAAACATGTCCAGGTCGCAAAATTTTCGCACTTTTCACAGGTCAAATATTTCCAAGTCCGGTTTTCCACCTACTAGTACGAATTCGGACTTAAAAATTGGGGGGGTTTTAGAGTACTTTTAGACTGCTTTAAGAAACTTTTGTCAAATTTTCGTTTTCAGAAAAAAATTTTTTTGGGGGTTGGGGTTCTTCCAGACCACGTTGACTGGGGGCGCAAAAGGTGTTGCGGTTGCGGACCACAAAAGTCTTTCTGGGCTCTTGGCCTTTTATCTGACTCCACTTGACAACAACAAGAAATAGCAGGAATAGTGTTGCTCAACAAAAAGAGCAGATCACTTGACAACAGACATGGGCTAGCATTTCGGCTGAGGGGGGGTAGAATTTTCAATTCCTGGGGGGGGGGCTGAGGGGGGGCGGGAGCTCCTGAGGGGGGGCTGAGGGGGTGGTAAGCCAAAAAGTCCGATTTTTTGCTAAAATCAAGGTTTTTTGGCTTGTTTTTCATTAAAATAAGCTAAAATAAGCTATTCTGAGCTCATTTACACCTAATCCAGGTATATTTTTATCATAATTTTCTATACAAACTTCTTCCAAAAAATTCCTGAGGGGGGTAGCGGCCGGCTGAGGGGGGGGGGGGTAGGTCAGAGACCGAGGGGGGGGCCAACCCCCCTCAGCCCCCTTTGCCCATGTCTGCTTGACAATAGCAGTTAGCTTTATAGTAAGTAGAGAGAACGGGAACTACCAACTTGCGCACAACCGATTTGCGCACATGGATCGCGGGCACACCAACTTGCGCACAACCGATTAGCGCACAACCGGTTTGCGCACAACCGATTAGCGCACAACCGAATTGCGCACAACACAACCGATTTGCGCACAATTTTTTTTACTCAAACACTTACTTTTTTGAAACTGTCACGTACCTCTAGGAGACAGATCAAAAACTGATCTTAATTGAGCTAAAATATTACCAAGAATGCATAAAAGAGTAGCAAGAATGTGCCACTCAGCGGCCGGCCGAGTGTCGATGCGCTGTACCAAAATTTCAGGACAGGTTGCGAATTTCGCGACCCCTCCAGTAATTGCGCATGCGCTTTATTGCAGCGCAACCTGATTTTTTAGCGGGTTATTCCATCTGTCTTTGGGAATATAGCTGCCGCCGTTGATTTCTCAAGTCTACGGCAACATGATAAAGGGAAAGAAAGGTAAAAAAGCTGGAATATGCAAGCAGGTGGCATGTGTACATGGCCAAGCTCATGTGCCACGTTCAAAATGGAAAAATTCACAAATGCAAAAAGCCTGATGCATTTCACAGATATCTTGCAATCTTGCCTTGCAATTGGACACTTATTTTAGTTATTGTGATGATTGAAGATCTTACACCAACTATGCAATGAATTGCCGTTGTAGAAAATCACTAAACATTTTGTTGACGTCATTCTTGCTCAGAAATCAGGTTGCGCTGCAATAAAGCGCATGCGCAATTACTGGAGGGGTCGCGAAATTCGCAACCTGTCCTGAAATTTTGGTACAGCGCATCGACACTCGGCCGGCCGCTGGGCGGCACATTCTTGCTACTCTTTTATGCATCCTTGATATTACTAACCTCCTAAAAACCCAATAAAACACTGTGCTGCAGTGGCTAGCAACGTATGTACACTACATTCAACACACAACAACACAACTATTACTTTGTGCGCAAATCGGTTGTGTTGTGCGCAATTCGGTTGTGCGCTAATCGGTTGTGCGCAAATCGGTTGTGCGCAAGTTGGTTAGCCCGCGATCCCTGTGCGCAAATCGGTTGTGCGCAAGTTGGATAGTCCCGAGAGAACAAAGTAGCTAACCAAAGAACAATCCTATCACTGGCAAGCGCGCTACTTATATACTACAAGAGAAAATTCCAGTAAGTTCTAGAATATGACGTCATAACACATCATCCGCGCCTATATATATACAATGGCCAGAAAGTTCTAGAAAGCCCTGCCCACCGGCCAATAGGAGGCGAGGCACAGAGTTCCTAGAAAGAATAAAGGCGCGCCTATACTTTGTACATAGAAAGTTCTGGAAGGACGCGCCGACAATAAACAATTAGGCCACGCCCACTCAAATACGCGCCAACCAATCAGCACCCTAGAGAGTGTAAAGTTCCTACCGCACTACAGTACGTCTATCTATCGTGATCATTCATGACACTCCCCAGCATACATGTGCATGGTCGGCGGCTCAGGTGGGGACGGCCAGGTCTCCGTGCGTAGTTGCCTGGATATAGATGCAAATTTTCGGCGGGAAATTCAAATTTTGGCGGGAAATTTAAATTTTTGCCAAAATTTCGGTTAATAATGCGAAAATTTCGGTTGAAATTCAAAAATTTGCAGTAAAAATTAAATTCTCGACAAAAAATCTCCAAAAAACCACTTTTCTGACAGAAACGTTGCCAAAAAATAGAAAAATTTCAGGAAAATTTGAAAAAATTTCGGGTTTGGTGCGTAGTTGCCTGGAGGAAGGGTGCGTAGTTGCGTAGTTGCCAAAATTGATTTCTGTGGCTTAAAACGCATCTGGAGGCATTCTAGCAGCCTATAGCAACGTTTGGAAGATTTTTATTTTCGTCCCCCCCCCTCACCCCCCCTGGGCACCCCCCCTGCACATGGGTCTATCCAACTTGCGCACACCCGATTTGCGCACACGGATCGCGGGCACACCAACTTGCGCACAACCGATTTGCGCACAACCGATTAGCGCACAACCGGTTTGCGCACAACCGATTAGCGCACAACCGAATTGCGCACAACACAACCGATTTGCGCACAATTTTTTTACTTAAACACTTTTGCATTTTTGCAGCACAATATACATAGTCATAGATATCAACAGTAATTTTACATAACAGTTACATTTATAACAGAGTGATTTATATAATACATAAATTTTATAACTGATTGCACTTTGGCTGTGCGAAGTAGTGGCCTATTCCTCTTAGAAACGCCATGCGCTCGATCAAACCCAGTTAATTGGTAACGCTCGGCCAGTCTGCGAATTTTGCCATCGATGCGTTCGTATTTTGGATTGCGCCAAACCAGCTGCACCCGTGGCCATCTGATCTAGTTGCGTGTTCACCTGAAATTGTTTGAAAAGTCATTTAGAATTTAAGATAGCGATTTCCTTAAATCCACCTGCCTGAACCCTACATTGTTTTGTTCTGAAAGGATGCGTTCCAGGAAAAAGTAAATGTCTGGATGCTTGCGTTTGTTGAACAACCTAGCCATCTTATTCATCCATTCACTTTCTAGCAAAAGTCTGATTTTTTACATACGATAATAAAAGTTAACTAAGTAACCTAACTTACCGATCTGATGGTACACTTGTGAACATGAAACTGTTGGGTTCTTCTGACGTTCCGCTTTAGCTCGTTCAGCTTCTTGTACACCTTGACACCCTCTGGATCCGGGCGACAGACGTTGTGTGGTGTTGCAACTGACCGAACCAAATTTACATATAACGCTTACACAAGCATGTCTGTACCATTAAGCCTGCATTACCATAGCTCGCAGTAACATATGTATTCGCCATTCAACACACAACAACACAACTTTTATTTTGTGCTTTCATCGGTTGTGTGTGCGCAATTCGGTTGTGCGCTAACCGGTTGTGCGCAAACCGGTTGTGCCGCTAATCGGTTGTAGCGCAAATCGGTTGTGCGCACGAGTTGGTGTGCCCGCGATCCGTACTCGTCGTTCGCAAGTTAGTGATTCCCCGTACTGCTCGCTACTCCCCCCCCCCCCCCCCCCCCCCAGGCGGCAGGTGTCGGCATCCCATGTGCTGAGTTCGTAGTCGATATAGGTTGGAACTGATGGGGGCAATACTGTGGAGCGTTGGCAGCCCTGAGACTATGGCAGGATTAAAGGATGGGCGGAGGGGGTTGAGGTCTGTGGAACAGAGGCTCGTCTTCTTCACTGCCAACCTCTCATCTGATGAATCGACCTGTCCATTGGCACTTGGATGGAGTTTCTCCATTCTCCATTTCTGCCACACCGATTTGGAACTTGTCTTCTTGGTGGAATTGTGCCACAGCTCCCGTTTCCAGGTTTCGGGTCAACGGACTTTTGCCTCTGCAGATCCAAGTCCTCCTTGTCTTCCTTCCATTTGGTCCAGACTTTCTTCCTGGTCTTTTGTAGCCCTACATCCTCTGCTAGCCTCTACTTCATCTCCATATGAAGTGCTTGGAGGTCTTCTAGGTCTGAGTTTTCCATCACTACTGGAGAGATAACCATGACTGAGGCGTGCATCCAAGACCAGTTTTCTAGGGAGAGGCACCAGGGTGGAATCGAGAACTGGGTCCTTTGGTAAAAGCCATTGCCAGTGTAGTTGCTTCATTAGTTGGAGGTTTTTCTGTGGAACCAGAGTGACCAGAAAGGATCCAACCGACCCCTGAGTTGAGCAGAACTAAGTTGGGTTCCGATTTCATCCGAATTTTTCCATCCTCCAAGATGTGGCTTCATAGTAATTGATTCCAACAATCACGTCAATGTCCATACAACTCTCATGGATGGATCCAGGATCCGCGGCAGTTCATATTGTTGCATTTCCTTCTGAAGATCTGGATTGAATCGGGGAAATTTCAGGGTTCCAGAAAGATGTTTGGCTGGGTAAGAATGTAAGCCTGGATTTTTATGTAGCTTCCATCCTTCAATTTCATCTCCAGGCTAGTATCTGGACACTTGGAGTGACTTGGTTGCCTCTGATCCAAAAGTGTTGACTCCCATCTTGTTGATTTGGCCTTTTGGGAGATTGAGCTTAGAAACCAGGGACTCAGCCACATAACATTGGCTACATCCATTATCCAGAAGAACTCTGATCTTCATTTCCAGTCCCGGATCAGTAGGGTTCCTGATGTTGACCATTTCTGTCTGCATTGGAGTCATCATCCTCAACTGAGGTGTTTTCTAGGATTGGCCAAAAACAGACAGTTCAGTCTCATCAGACCCAGGCTGCAGTAGGCCTGACAACTTCTTTCTTACCTGTGTCTCTCTGGATCAGATAGGGACATTGGGGGCAAATGCTGCGATGATCAGTTCTTTCCTTGCAGTAGAAGCATACCCTTCCAAGTGTTGCACGTCCTGAAGTGAATGGCCTCGCTTCAGACATTGGAAGCAGCAGTTCTCTTCTTGGATCTTGGCTGAGTCTTGCTTCCTTTGTGTTGAAACGCTTGCACTCATCTGTCCAGTGATTGCTGCCCTTGCAGTACCAACAGCCTTTCCAGCTTCTGGCTTGCATCATATTTCCTCTTGATCCTTCTATTGCCGTCTTCATCTCATGCTGGTTTTCAGTAGCCACTAAGGTGGAAGCTGTTGATTCCTTGAAACTGCTCTCCCATGGCTGCTGTATCCTCTTTGGACTGGTAGCATTGGGAGTGGAAGTGGAAGACGTTTTCGGCTCTTTGTTCAACGCTTCCAACTTGTCTGTTTCTCTAATTACCCAGATGCAGTCATCCAGAGCTCTCCAGAACTCAGGAAAAGTCCACTTTGCTTCTCTGGGGTTCCTCCGCTGATTCATCTGGAGTAAAATCTGCCTGGGAAGCTTGGAGCTGACGATATTGACAAGAATGTCTTGATCAATATTCCTTCCAAGAGCTTCAAGGGTTTCCAGATGTAGTCTCATCTCTGTGAATGTCTTCTTTAGCTTCTCAGGATTGTTGGGTACTGCAGGAATCTGGTTCAACTTGCTGTAGGTTGCCCGAACTATATCTTCAGACTGGCCGAATTCCTCTTTAATAATCTGGATGGCTCTTTCATAGTTCTCAGGAGCAACCAGCATTCCACTGATGAGCTCTGCAGCTTTACCTGAAGGGATTTCAGATAGTTCAACTTGTCCAAAGAAAGGTTGGAGTTGTCGTGGATAGCTGATTTGAACTGCCCCCAAAAGGCAGGAAATTCTAGTAAGTCTCCATCGAATTTCTTGAACTCTAGTTTTGGCAGCTTGACAGTCACTGAAGCCTGAGCAACCATCCTTTTCTTCTTCCTTCTTGGTGTCCTGTCTTCTCAGATTGATGGCCTCAAGAAATCTGTTCTCTGACTG